>VZTN01003440.1:196066-300046 GCA_013400515.1 Erpornis zantholeuca | reverse complement strand
TAATCTGAAAGCAAGTTCCCTCTAACACACACATAAATCCTCCTCTCTCCTATGGATTCTGCCCAGTTACAGCCTGCTGGATCTGGGAGCAAGAGTAACCATCTAAACATCTGTGGTATCAACACAGACCCTCTCAGTTACTAAGATGAAGTAGATTTTAAACCTACAAAGCTTCCAACATCCTCCCTTAGAGAGGGAGAGGTCACAAATTTGGCCAGACCATGACAGCACCAGCAGCATGCTACTCACTGGGTGCTTTTGCAGAGTGGAAGCCAAAATCTTGGATTTAAAGCATCCTCCCTCTTCATCTGGTCACTTTTTCATCTGACCCTTCATCAGGCACCAAGATGATGTTTCCAAATCCTTTTTATGAAACAAAAGACACATCTCTGTTGTGTTTGTCTGCCTTCTTTGGTGTGTTAAGCGATGGCTACAGAAATTGCCTATGCATTAATTCATCATGCCCCAGTCTGGTTATGTCCATTGCATGCAAATCTACTCATCTTTTACTGCAGTTTCCATTCTAGGGCAAGAGTAAATCCCATTTTTTGTTTTGTTTTTCTGGATTTATGTATTTTTTCCAAACAAACTCCTCTCCCTCATGGCAAGAGCACCTGATCTTTGGGTCTATCTCAAGGTACATTCTTTGATACATTGTCTTGGCTAGAGGCATTCGACTCTCTCCCTGTTTTGCATCCCTATTTTAAAAATAAAAGGTTTGCCTATTCTTTTAATTCCCTTAACATTAATTCGAGTGTGTGTCGAACATGAATCATTGACAGATTAAAGTAAATGTGTCACAGTGAGATTACCATGAGCATAAAACAGCGCCCAGCATGTGCTGCTTCCCTTTGCTCTGGGCTCAGATGAAACTACAGGATTAGAAAGATAGGCCTGGCTTGATACAAGAGACAGAGCCTCTTTTATTTATCCAATGCAAACTAACGGGGGAAAATGGGAAGTCATATTCAATGTTTTCTATAATTCATTTACATTCTACGTCTTTACTGGAGTTGGAGAAGCTTCATTTAAGATTGGAGGGCACAAGATAGAATGGGCCAAGGAAGGAACTGAAATACACCAAACCATTCTGGCCTGAAGTATCACCCAGGAGATATTTTAGCCTAATGAAAGTGAATAGTGATATCTGAAATTCATCTGAGAGAATATAAGAATAAAAGTTCAATGAAATAAAAATATGGGTAGTGTTAAGTAATATTTGACCAGGCATTAAATAATATGGAAATCCTACATCTGAGTCCTTCAGCAGAAAAGTTATGAAAAAAATTTGAAACCCAAAAAGTGAACAATGATGAAATACCCTACCATAATTTTTCTTTAATAAATACCAAAGCTTAATATTTAGTCTTTTCAAACAATAAGCATTCTTGTTAGTGCAGGTTTTGACGTGGGTTTTTTTGTTTTGGAGGGGTTTTTATATTACTTCTAGGTAGGCTTATTGAAATTAAGCCTACCTAGAAGTAATATAAAAATTAGCAGAAAGAGACCCACTAATAACAACAAGTTCAGAATTAATCCAATGTGCTGGCATTTCAAAGTAACCAAATCAACCAGGAAAGCTCTGAAACTGGTACTCTAACACACCAGAACAGCCTCATCCCCTTCTATGTCCCTTTAAACATCTGTACTCAGACTGTTTCCTGCTGACAAAATCACCTGCATTCAAAGCAATTATTAATATAGCTGGATTAAGAAACTTTGTAGACCAGCAGTAATCTTCATTATCAGTTGATCTATTTCATGCTTCCAGCAACATGCCAGGTCCTTTTGACACTAACTGTAAACTACTAGTCCAGGGATAATAGCTATTGACACTGAAGCTGTGAGTCAGGGTGAAAGGGCTTTTGGTGACACCCATTTGCCACTGCAATTCACTCTGTGGTAGCTTCTTTCCACAGAGAAAATATTATTGGATACATTTAACCTTCCTCCATTCCTAATGCAAAGAAAATAAATCAGAGAGATATTATAATTCAATTTGGTTCTAATGCACACATTATGAGGAGAAAAATATCCATTATGATTTCAACCTATACAAGTTAGCTTTCTTTGTGCTGAATTTGCAAGGTATAATATGATAAAAAACAATTCCTATCATTATCAAACCACACAGTGATAAGAAATGTACGACTAGATAAAGAAATTAGACCTGTGACTCTGAACTCTGTTATTTATATGATTAAGTTTCCTTGCAGTTTCATATGTTAGCAGAATACCTACCTTTGAAAGTACACAAAAGTACACTGAGACAGAAGATGAAAGCTTGCACGTGGCAAAACATTCGATGGGAAGGACACACTGAGTAACTCCATACTGTGATTTGGCAGGTTGGTGGAAGGAATTTAAAAGTATCCCCAGCCTATCTATAGAAAACAAGAGAAAAGTATGATTTTAAAAATTCATGCAATACCTTCCCATTTTGGATCAGATTCTCCCTCAGTATACTAACTCCTTGGATCTGTACCACCTACATTGCCTACAAGACAGGCTTTAGGCAGTTCTTGGTTATGATGTGATGCTGTTCCATACTGCAGAGAAGTAAATAATGAAAAATGGCCAGTAAATTTCCAGTCCTTGTGCTTCACTTCTGTACTTCAAAGGTTTTCTTAACTGACTCCAGTACAGAACAGGATGGTGTTCAGCAGGAATGGCACAAGAAACTGTGAGTGCTCATTTACTGCTTGGGTCAGTATAGAGGATTGCCTACACTGCCAAAAGAGAAACCCACACAGACTAATCTGATTGTATCAGCTGACTATAGGAAAGAAGAAATTCAATTTAACAACTAATTTTAAAAAATAATTTTTTTTAAAAATGGATTTTCTCCTATTTTACTTGTACTAAAGAATGAAGAGCACTTCTAAATTTAAGTTTATTAAAAAACATATGAAGAAGGCAGTTGTTTTTTTACAGCTTCCTAATGTGTATTGGATGATTGTATATTGTAATACTGATACCATTTAAGACCAAGGGGATTGGAATAACTACGAAGAACATCAAAAGATAAAGACTAGAAATAAAGGCCTTTTCCCTCATGCCCTCAGAGATTATTCTAGTTTTGTGAGGGGTTTTCTTTCCGTTTTCTCACATGTTTATAATTTCTTCCTTCTCTAAATATATAGATATATTTTCAAAGATATTAAGTCTCAGTATGAGAATTTTCAAAATACAGAGGTTTTGTAGAAAGTATCAGGCAGGGGCAAAATGTCCTATTTCTTCTGATCAAACTCAGTTTCAGACCTCTCACTAACTTCACAAATGGTCGAGCTCCATTTTCTTGCTTGTTTGTCATCTGAGGGGTAGACTGATCCAAGCAGCAAAGGTGTTAGCACCATATGGTTCCCTGGATAACACAGCATATTCACTTTAAAGTTTATTATCTTCAGCAACAGGTCTAGACCCAAATTCTTAAACAAGTATGCACAGGCTGTGTCCATCCTACTATTGTGTCCATTTTCTCATTTATTACATACTTATTAGGTTCCTGTAAAACAACTTTTTGCAGGAGTTATATCTCTAAACCAAAATCTGAACCCATTAAACCAAAGTCTTCAGGACTTGGGATTCAGAATTTGTGACAAGTTCTGTTAAGAAAAGAATGTGGTGAGTTACACTTGCAGAAGTGGGAAGCAAATTCATCAAGTCACACTTATGCTTAAGCAAAATAGGCATATTTTGGTTTCTAAATGCCAAATACAAATGGTATTCACTACTGCACTTTATTTTATCACCCATTCCAGCCATATGAATCCTGGATGATTGCTTCATCTACCATAATAAATGATGGCTGACCTGGGGTTCACTGGGGTTGTGTGGCATAAGCAGGGGACTGGTGAGCAAAGAGCAACCAGACCCCACTGCTGAGCAAGAGCACTGAAAGCTTCACTGACAGAAACCCAATACCAACAAAGATAATTTCTTTTGCAGTAAAAAGTTTTGAAGGAAAGTAGAGGATAACAAATTCACATGAATTAATAATTTAAAACCTAGGATGCTGTGAATTCTCTTCTTCAGCTGCTGAACATTACAGCTTTCTGAATACTCAGAGCAATTCTTTTTAAATTCAGATTACATATTTCCACTAGGGTCCAGATTCTGAAGTGCTTATTCAGAAATTGGTTTAGGTAAAAGTCCTACTGAAGCTGCTGGGGATTTGATTTCAATTGAAACTGCATAAATACTGAGTGCAGACTTCTGGATTTCACCCACTAGAGTAACAGACTGTGTAAACTAGGAAGAATGATTGGAAGGTTTAGTAAGGAACCAGCGGGCTCTTTTAAGTAATTAATATTTTTCTTATGAAAACACTAATCATTGTGATGCCTATGACAATTATTTTCAGGGAAAAATAAAAGAGAATCTCTATTGAACAGCTAAATACTTTGAAATTGAAATCTTAACTCATAAGACTGTCTTGCTGTTGTACCAGTGACTGCCCATTATACAGTCTCATCCTGTTACATTTGTGGATAAGCCAATTTAGTATTCCCACACCTCTGTAATTAACATATAAGCACTGATTGACTATACTGCTAAAACTTTCAGCTTCAGATAAATATGCAAAAAGCTTTGCTAATGATGAAACAATGCACAAAACCCATTTTGTTTCCTGGAAAAATAACCTCAAAAAAGTAAACTGTGGCTGAAACAGGATCTGAACCAAAAATCACTGGTCCCCACAACAACACACAGATCTAAACCAAAATCCCTTAGGTTGTTCCCAGACTGACTTGTAGTCCTAGTAGATATACACAGATGGTGATCTGTTAGGTATTAGCTCAGCAGAATAAAATCTACAAGTTTTTAGTCCTGAATCCCATTTACCCCTTTGTGGTAATGCAGGGGAAATCAAAATGCCCTTAGCTTCCCCTCAGTGCACACTCGGCAAAAGAGGAACCTTCACCCATCCACAGACAGCTGCAGACTGGGACATGCTGCCTCAGCCATCCTCTCCCCGGGTCACTAGAAGAGATTTAGTTTCTCTTCCCAGATCTGCCAGAGATTCCTGTGACTCTCTGGGCAAATCACACAGGTCTCACTCCTGCCTGCTGGGAGAACAGAACTTTCCCATGTTTCTCCACATGTTTCCATATCCATAAAGCACAGTAGTACTAGGTACCACAGACCAGGCTCACCTGGTCTTCACCTACTTGATCTTTGTAAAATCTCTTCAAGTTTTCATTTATCCCTTCAAGGGGCATTACAGAAATACATATTATGGAGCCACAAGTTATCACAAATTAATATTCTTAATAAAGTCTTTCAAAAAGTACTGGTACTCTGCCATATTCCATGCTAAGTGTTCAAGTGTTAGAAAAATGGCCAAGCTATACAGAAGTTATTCACATGGACAGCAGACACTGTCTTTAGTAGGGTTATTAATATGAGCTATTTATCCAGGCTATGAAATATCAATCTGGCTCTATGTATTAGTACACAGTAAGCTACGTTATTTACATTAAAAGTGAAGTGTAACACAAAGTATCATATTTACATAAAGCATAACATCTCTGGCAAACTGTTAGGCAGTAGGTGGGAGGATAATTGTTGTAGATATATAAAGGGAATGAAATTCAGGGACATATGTTGGTTGCCCTATGATTCAGTAAAGCACAGCAAAGCCAACACTTTCTAGAACAAGACCTTGAAAATGAAAATTTCTTCTTACTGATCAAAATTCTCATCAATAAGTTTTTCTCCATTCAACTTTTTTTTCATAAGTTACCATCTTGTCTCTCTTTCTAGAAAAACTTTTAAATGTCTCTGCAGAGAAAATTGAAGTTAAAAGAGAAGCTTGTTTCCATTGATTGCCACAAAAGAATGATGACATTCTTTTCAAACTAACTTAAATTTAGTATTTGTTTATCAAACATAGAAATACTGTTGAAATTTATAAATTGCTTTTATATTAAAGCAGTTCAAAGCTTTAAATTTAATCATGGAGTAATATGCTTTACCTCCATACTAGCTACAGAAAAATTCATATGCTCCTCTGAATACAGCTTTAGCATTCCCAAAACTAGGTCTTTCCAGTGAACAGTTGTAACCTCGAGTGAAATGATTTTGAATGATATCTCATTACATAGTTAAATCTGGGATCAGACACCAGCAAGAGGATTGTTTTGTGTAAATCTTTGAACTAAATTAGTCTTTTTTCCTCATACCCAAATATTATTATAACATTCTCAAAGGTTTTTTATTAATATCTAGCATGACTTGCTAACATGCTACCACATCCCATATTTCAAAGATTATGTCACAGGTATAACAAACATTAAAAAATGTTGTTTGCTTGCTTTCTGAAAAGGATGAGCTTGGAGAAACCTCCCTGTGTAAGTACAGTAGCTGTAATCTTTTTCTGTATCTTTCATTGATCCATGGACAGGAGTAAAAGAAAGCTATTTTAAAAAGACAATGTCACCAAATATATGTTTACTTTTCTTATTTTGTCAATAAATCAGAAATGTAATTCCAATAATTTCCATTAACAAGAAATGTCTGCTTTCCAGCAGGAACATAGTTTTGCAGTTTAGATTGCACAGTTCTGAGATATTTATCCTTCTCAGACCTGTATATTTGTCGACAGATATGCTTACCAAAACAACATTGAGCTTACCTGTATGTGCATATTTGAGACTAAAACCCCCCTAATTAATTAGCTTTTATTTAAGAATACTTTGTTAGGGAACAGAACTAAAAACAATTTCTCTCAGGTCTTCATAAAGCATTTACGTGGTAAAACAATAGCCAAAATCATTTCCATCTGACATGACTCTGTAAAACTTACTCAAAAATATTATATGCAAGTAAATACTTAGTAAAAAATTTTCCCCAATGTTGAGATCACCTTGGCGTAGAAAGCAGAGAACCATCACAAACACTCTCACAATTGTATCAGCTGCAGCCTCGTACTTGAGCTGGCCATAAACTGGAAAGCACCAAAACCTGTCCAATTTTTCTGTCCAATCATCCCTTTTCTGCTCCTCCCCAGCTCACTCTGCTCCAGCCTACCACAGAATTCGATATTACTTTTTTGACAGAAGAGAAAAAAAATATATTGTCATTAAAACAAATAAATTAAGAAACATTAACAGATTTTATTATTGAGCTAAGTATTTTGAAGTAATAGTATTTTACAATATGTCAAAATATTGCTTACATAATGTGGAACAAAGGCAGCAAAAAACAATAAAAAGCACTTGTTTGGATGTTCTTGTTCAGTTTTCAATGCTATTCCAGTTCACCTTATCTTGAAAGCATTGTAAATATTTGGAGGAAAGTTGGCATGCAAAAATACAGCACAAAGATTTCTGATTTTAAAGTAAATGGTAATTCCCTAAAATCATAAACTGTTGAAGCACTTCAACTGTAACTCTTCTTGAAGCAATTAAAGTATCTTGATTTAGTTCTACAATAACTCCATTAAGCCTTTCTCTTTCCATTAAGCAGCAAAAGACTAACCACAGGCAATCTAGATTTGAACTAAAGCTTCCCAAAATATGGACCCTGTATCAAAACCAGAGCAGGAACTCATTTAACAAGAGATGTCTTTCAGGTTACTTAGCACTAGTAGCCTTTCTTTACACATCATTCAATTTAACTGCATGAAAACTCCAGGACCTGACAGTTTGACAGAACCCCAGCTTGGCCTTAGGTTTCAATTAGACCTGTCTGGAGTATCTAACTTTACAGCAGACAATCAAAATGGTTCTAAAATCAGAATAGCAAGATCTTTTTAAAATACATTTCCAAACGGAGAAAAGCTAAAGTGGCAGGTCTGGACTGAACAGACAAAGGCCAAGCGACCAGGGCCCAGCAGCACTGAAGCAGAAGGGGTTTGTCTGCTGGAGTCTGATGTCTCTGGGCTGCTCTCAGGTACTCCCCTCACTCCAGCACACTGCCCTGACCCTCATGCACACTCACAGAAGCTGCAGTTCCCAGCTCCCTGCCAACATCTCCTCATGGATAACTGTGGGCTGAGCACATCTCCCACCCAAGGCCATCCCTCAGACACCAATGTCTCCTGGAACTAAGGCAACAGCCAGGAGAAGAAAACATCACATGACGATGTTCACTTGCCTGTTTTGGCACCCAGAAGAGCAGCAGCAGGTGCAAGGACTGCACCTCAGCTCCTCTCCCAGGTCATGCCAATTGCCCAGGCTTATGTGTTTCTGGCTGCTGGGTTTGGCATTGCTCCAGGCTCAGCCTCAGGTGTCCCCCCAGGCTTGGACAGGAGGGTGGTAGACAACTTATTGCCACCTGTCACCAAGTGCCACACACAGGCTTTGTGCAGCCAGGGCTGGAAGTGCAGGTGGGTCCCTCAGTGCCACACACAGGCTTTGTGCAGCCAGGGCTGGAGGTGCAGGTGGGTCCCTCAGTGCCACACACAGGCTTTGTGCAGCCAGGGCTGGAGGTGCAGGTGGCTGTCCCCCAGTGCCACACACAGGCTTTGTGCAGCCAGGGCTGGAGGTGCAGGTGGGTCCCTCAGTGCCACACACAGGCTTTGTGCAGCCAGGGCTGGAGGTGCAGGTGGGTCCCTCAGTGCCACACACAGGCTTTGTGCAGCCAGGGCTGGAGGTGCAGGTGGGTCCCGTGCTGCAGGACAGGTGAGTATGAGCCGGGCACCAGCAGCACCCAGGCCGTGGCTACTCAGGAGAGCTGCCACATCAGCAGAGCTGTGCACAGACTTCAGCTCCCCCAGAATGGGGCACCTCGAGAAGATGCACTCACAGACAGCTTAAAAAAACCAGTTTAATACAGCCATGGGCACCAGGTACTTTCATGGGGAACATACATGTCCCTCTCACCAAGCTGCTGCTACTAGAAACCCAAGGAAGTTCAGGAGGTGAACCAGGGCACTCGAGCTGGAGCCAGGGTGATCCTAGGCTTCCCCTGGCACCAAGTTCTCTAAGAGATGGAAGCACTCAGCACCCCTCTTCTAAAGCTGACCCTCTATTCAAAGAGGCAACTCCAAAACTTATTGCAGAATCAAAGTGATAGTAAAATCTTTCATAGCAATATACTTTTTCCTCTTATATCATTCAGTTTACAGCATCCACATGTGCTTTTCAGCAGCATAAAGCAGATAAAAAGACTAATCTTTTTATCCTTCAAATAAAGGTAGTTGTTGTCATCTAATTGCAATAATTAATTTTAAATTACATTTTATATCATGTGTCTATAGTTTGACCATGCTGAATATTTCAGACCAGACCAAACTAGACAGGTGGATGATTTTTTTTTTGTACTGTGTATTTTCAAGCATTAATACTATCATTTGCATTCTAAAGAAATCAAATTTTGATTTTGAAGAGGCCACTAAGGATTAATTTAATGATTTGGACGGAGTTTAGGCTGCTTTTCAGTGGGAGTGAAGGTTAAAAGGTACATCTTGATAGATATTTAAAATCTTCCAACTTTTTGGTGTAGAACCTACTGATTTCAAGTCCACTGCTCTGTTACCTACATAGCAAAACTTCAACTTGCTTGAAATTTACACTTCTGGTCTATAAATCCTGAGGTGTAGTACATGACTGACTTTTTATGCAGTGATTTATAACATTTTAAACCCTCACTTGGCACTTTTTCAACACCCTTATCTAATTCCCCAAGACTTCATGTTCCCATGAAGGAGACAAGACTTCTCTTTCCAGTAGTATCTTTTCCCTTTCAGTTGAGGAAATAAAAAAATGGAGCTGCTGAGCAGCTCATTCCAGAACCTTGAAGAAAAAAAAAAAAAGCAAAACTTCTTATTGGTAAATAAACATTTTTACAGTGCTGTATACATTGATTAGTTGACATCTGGTATTCCCCTCACACACTGTCAAAACACAGAGCCAGTCCATATGCACGAAGGATTTGGCAGCAAAGCACACTTTGTAGAGCATCAGCCTTCTCCTTCTATCAGATGAATTCTCCTTTCACTAGAAATGATACAGAAATGATACAAAAGAAATGCGTCCAAAATACAACTAAACTGAGTCATCTTTGTAAATATCTCTGTAGGAAACCATTACTTTATAAGGAATGTAAAAGTTATACACACAAGCAATAAATACAAGCAAAAATATGCAATAATCTCATAAAAGGAATAGCGAGAATATTTGGTCTTGCAGGAAAAACACTGGAAGGACAACAGCCTGAAAACAAAAAAGCTGCCTCCTACATCTGATTTGCACCACAGACAGACGTTGCCTGGTAATGACTGGTATTGATGCTAATGTACTCCAGGTGCATAGATCTGCTGTCTGCTCAATAATTTTTAGCTGTTTTCAGGCAGTACATTTCTTGACCCTTAATATCTCAGACACAGTTTTTCAGACTTTGACACTTTCATGACGTTTTATTTAGAGGGTGGATTTTTTTCCTAGGTTAAGAATCCTACAGTTCAGTCTTCTATTTATTAATCTGTGTGCAGAAGCTCAAGATAATTCTCTTTGACTATGTATATCTCTGACCTCAGGAGTTTCAATGGGTTCAGTTCAATGGGTGAACACTACAGGGCACCCTCCTGAGCAGGGCACAGGTGAGCTATTGTAGGGGAAAGTGCCTCTTCCAGCAACAACGCCAGAAACACATAAACAGAATCTGCCCTTCAGAAAATACCAACCTATGTGATTTAAAACTTGTGAAGATAGCCCCAACAAGAGTTTCAAATCAAGAAAATTTTTCACAGTTCAAAGGTAAGACTTTGCTGTTTTTCAGATGCTTTAGAAAATCCATCTGGGTGCATACCTACCTCTTCTAAAAGTAGTTCTCTGGTCTTTCCACCCCCAAAGTAGCATAAAAATATACTGTCATATGAAACCAAAGTATGAGTACATGAGATTGTATATATTATGCTGATGAATATTCTATTCATCAGTACTATTATAAGTACTATAAGGTTAATATATAATAATAACACCATAATTATAGAGTGATCTTAAACATTAATCAATATCAACAGAGCATCTGAAATTTATACGGCACAGTGAGTGCATGTAAATTCCCAAATGCTGATTTTCATAAATTTCTGCTCTCAGCAGCAAAGCCAGGTGATGGACCATCCTTCTATGGTTGGAACACACTGGGAGCCATGTCTTTGGCATGTGCTTGACTAGGACAATCATGATGCTTTTCTGTCATCTTTAAAATCTCTCAGAAATTAAGATCATTGAAGTTAAATATTTTTATTTTTACTATAACTTCAGCTTTACTTCTGGTAATATATTCTGAGAGGACTTTTACAAAAAACAAGGGCTTAATTATAGAGTTTATCATATCAAGGAAATTCAGGACATAATTACAGTCATTAATTATCAGTAATTAATTTTAAATAGTTTCCTGTTCTTTAATAAAGAGGTACTGTTGTTATACTATATGTTTTCTTCTTCTAATGAAATTGATTTTGACTCTGTCTTGTCATTAAAATGCATATTTCTAGAATAATTACCCAAAAAGGAAGACTCTTACTTTAAAAAGAAAAAATGCAAACAACCATTCTGATTGCCAGAATTTGAATCAGCTACAATATGCTGTATGTTATAACTTGATGAAGTCCATGAGCCAGGAACTGCAACAAATAGAAACACAAGCTGAGTCATGAGAGAGGGCTGAAGTAAGTGGTTTAAGAATCCTTTACTTTCAAAAAAAATTAAGCCTACTTCTAATTTCCTGACTAAAGCCATTGTGATTTGTAGATGGATGGCAGAGCTGGCTTCTAAAGCCAGGGTGATTTGTAGATAGATGGCAGATCTGGCTTGATATTAAATACATCAGGGAGGAAATTAGGTTGGAAAAATCAATGGCTGGTTATGAATACTAAAATCAAAATACAACTTTTGGGGAATAGAGACATGAGGCAAGCTTCCAAAACTGCCCTATTAAGAATTTCTGGACCTAGACTTGTCTTATTTAAATAGCCAGAGAAATATGCCTGCTTCTGTCTTTGGCAGAGGCAGCAGCAATGCCCACTGGTTATTTAAATTAATTCCAACTGTGCAATTCCTCTAAAATATAAATTCACTTTAAAGAATAAACGGATATATACAAACTAGATCTGACTGTCTTTGTACTTATAAGAATGGAAAGTAGGATTGGTTTTGTTAATCCCATGTAGTATGTAGCAGATAAAGTAAAACTTACCATCTGATCAGTAACATCAGAAAAAAAAAGGAAAAATGGGACACCAAACGACCCATCACAGTGCTTCATGTGCACAAAAGCAAAGCATTACTGCACGGAGTTGAGCCTTCCAGAAACACGCCGGCCCTGCGACAAATGTTTTGTAGTAGTTGCTGTAACCTAAGTTTGGTCATCAGTGCTCAGATCTGTAAAGTGTGGTTTGTGGTCAGCAGCTGGTAGAGATGCACTCACCTGACCCCAAAAGGCCCAGAGAGTAAACCAGAGTATGAGCTAAGCCACTCCATGAGCTGCAGCTGTGACCAGCCCCAGGAGGGTAAACTTTATTCCAAGTTGTCCTTGCCCTGCTTTAGAAAACCATACTAACTGCTGGTAACAAATACCTGAGACACAAGGATATGATTCAGCCTCCAGCAGCAAATTAGATTCTCAATTAGCAGGGAAAAACCCTCCCCTTTCTCCCTCTCCAAGTGTTTCTCACAGAAAGTGAAGTTTCCCTGTCTTTCTCACTCACTCTCTCTGAACCAACATTCCCTCCTCCAAATTTCAAAACTCGCCCTGCTCCATATAAACTGAATTGAGAGACCCCTAAGTTTAATGAAATTCTGCTCACTTCCAGTATTTAAAGAATTTAAAAGGAACCAAGAAACCGACTCTCAATTCTGTGTTACTCAGCTTCTCTAAATGCAAAGCTCATTGCAGAAATTGAATGCACCATCACAAGGATTCAGAATCACCAAGCACTCAGCTACCCATGACAACTCGTAACAATAATGTTAGCAACTGAGAAGGAAAAGTGGAATCTGTCACATCTGAAATATTGTGCCTATATTCAGCATTTGGACTTCATTTTGGTTGCAAAACAATATTTTGCAAATGTGTTTTTAAATGACTGTATAGTGTGGTTATTTCTGTTAAAATATGCTCAAAACTCTCTATCATTTATGATGAATGCATTACTGCCTCCATAAGAACACAGATTCATGCATGTTGCGAATGACTAAAAATACTAAACAATATTTACCAAGTCCAACTAAATGCTGGTTTGAAAAGAATGGGATAATAAAATGCCATAAAGACCAAGACCTGCTGCTTTTATGAAATAATCCTTTCATAAAAATGTGGATTTGCTGTTCTGCAAGACATAGATCAGTGCCTCTATGCCAGATAAAAGCTGCCCATTTAACATCACTTGTTTGTATAAAAATATTTTGTTAAGCTTTTGAATTCATTTAGCAGACTTATTGTCCAACAACATATTCTTCAACTGAGATTGATTAGCAAATCTGTCAGATTCATACAATCATATAAAATCATCTAATCAGCTCAAAAGATGAGTTTTTCCTAGTCTTTCATCATAATGTTCAAAAAAAAACCATAAAAGAGTTGCTAAGCCAAAACTAGACCAGACCTGTTAAAACATAAGTAACTTCTAGAAACTCCAAATCTTAAAAAACTACTAATAGATATATAGATAATTAAGATGCACAATGGTTAATAATTCAAACTAGAGGTGGCAAATTCTGTTTATGCTACTCTTGAATTTATGTATGAAAGGAAGTATAGAAACACTGCAAAGTAAATTCAAAGTTTCTGATGCCAAAAATTCCTTGGGTAAATTAAAGTCATTATGTGGAGATTGACTCTTAGGTTAAATGTGAATGGAAAAAACTCTGTGAAATTCCATTTCCATTACTAAAAGCTACAGCACCAACTCAGTAAAATCAGTTAACTTAGCACCCAGTACACTGGAACACTAAGAAGCAATAAAACAGGATAGCTTGGGCCTTGCAAAACATCTTCATTTTCATTTTTGTGCACTCTTTATAGAATCAATCATAAAAATGATAGAAAAATGTTTTAAATACGCACCTGGAAGACATTTCAAGCAGTCATCCACTGTACTGCTGGGGCCCACCATAAATCCTGACAGGTTTCTGTTCCACAAGTCTCCATCGCTGCCACTGCACAACCTACAAAGGCAATCATTTCCCACATTAAGACTCTCTCCTTTTCACACTAACAGAATTCATCCCCATTCCCAACATCAGTTTTTCTTGCAGAAATCTATGATTATTTCCTCTCCAATTCACTGTGGTGATGGAGAACGGCTCATTCCCTTCTGGTTTGCAGCATTTAATATCCTTGAAGAGATGCTTCTCTTCAGTCTTTCCCAATTCTTTCAATTCTTTTTTGGAAGTTTCTATTTCTATCCCAAATAGTTCTCTTTCCCTTTTCTGTACAATCTCCCTTTCTGTTTGTACCAGTCATGAATTGCAGTGTGCAAACAACTGCACTGCAGCTGAGGCTTGCTCAGGAACTCACAAAAGTTACCTCATGCACCTGGCAGGATGCAGTGCTGTTCATATCAGCCTCACAGCCTTACCACGATCGTGTTTCCCTAGACTGCCTATGACAATTCTTTCCAGCCATGGCAAAACTAGCACCACTTTAGACAAACTAGAGCCATGTTCAGGTCATGATCCATGAGAAGCCCACTAGAGCCTCCAGCAGAGCTTGGAGCCAGCTGTTCCTGCTTTCCCTCCCACAGACCATAACCATCAGACTGCATCCATCATCTCCATAGCATTTTTCCAATTTTTCAGTATAATTTTTGGATTCCATTGCCATCCTCCAACACATCCAAATTTTCTCCCAGATGTGCTCCAGATTTAAAAAGCTGTCACACTATTCAGTCCTCTAGCTCATTCATTAAAAAAATTAATAAATGCACACAGAAAATAACCAGACCCGAGACAAGTAACTGAACAGCACTGTTCAACATTGTCCTCCAGTTTGAATGTGGAACATCAAGCAACTCTCTGGGTATGGATTTCCAAGTAACTTCAAATACATTGTGCTCCCCTAGAGTATACTAAAATTATTTTCATTGTAAGATCTGCCAAATCATTGTAACTTTTTTTTTCAATTGGATCAGCCTTTCAGAAAAGTACTTTTTCTGTGGCAGTTGAAAACTATCTTTGTGAAATACCTTGGTTCTTTTACTGCACATTTTGGAGTGTTTTTGTTTGACTGGGAGGATAAGGTTGTTTCTGCTCTGGAAGGTAAGAACCCTTCCAGAAATCACAGATGCTATAATTTCTTGGCTGTCCTCATTTAAACTACCTCTGACTTTAATACTAATCAGCCAGAATTTACCTAGCAGGTACAACCAAGTCTAAAAATATATCTGTCCCCAAACTCTTTCTTCTCTATTAAGAAGTAAAAGAAGAGACACGATTTGATTTAAAGAATGTGACTGATTTGTACCCTACTGTACTCCTTTCCCAGCTCAGCCACCTCAACCCCTCTCTCAGCACCACCATGTGCCTTGGGTTGCCCCTGCTCACCCACAGCTTCACCCAGGCCTGAAGTTTGGCAGTTCATACTGAACATCCCACCAAGAGTGCTCATCATGGCTCTTCTTTTCATGCAAGGATCAGAGTTTTTCTGTCCTACTTGATCTCTGCCTTGGAAGAAGCATTTGCAGGTTTCATGCACAGAGCCACGCCTCATTCCTTGAAGGACTCTTTTATTCTTTTAGTCAAGATTTTGTCTTTGTTGAATAAGTTCTTCAAGTCTTAGTATAGCAGTCACATAAATTACTTCACAAAACCCAAAATTCTCCACTTTGTATAGGCCTAACAAAGACATCAAAGATGATCTAAAAACTTTCCTACTATCATTTTCTGTCTCTTTGAACTTGTCCTAAATATATATATATATAAAAGTTCTGATTTTTGACTCTGGCCAAGAAGCCAAAACACTTGCAGATTGTTATCATTCCTTCATAGACCTTAATTTAAAACCCTGCACTGGTGTGAGGAAGCTCATGAACGTTGGTGTAATTTCCAAGCTGAACCAAGGGATGGTGCTCCAGCAGAAGAGCAAATAAAAACAAGGACTTAAGATGAAGCATTATCACTTTACCTAGTTACTCACTATTTGTTACTTCTTTCTGCTTTATCAAACCTGACATATGCATGAAAGAAAACTGCTATAACACACAGAAATGAGACAAAGTTAGAAGGAACTCAGTGGACAGAATCCCCAAGGAGCACATGCATTATAAGATTCTGTTAGAAGTTACACCAGCATGATGTTATTTACATCACTTCTGCATTTAGTTAATCACTGCAGGAATTAATTGAATTCCTTTCTTGTTAAAAGCAGAGGAAGAATAAGAAATTTTATATTCAGGAAAAAAATTTCAAAGTGTGTGTGTATAGATATTTACTTATTGACTAAAAGATGATGTTTTCATATATAAGGCATATGAAAAGATTTATTGACACTAAGTAGTTAGGACAAAAATATTGATTCAGTGCACCACAAGCAAGTTTAACCTCCTACTACATTACACTTCCACAATGCCTGTGAAGACATATGTGATAAACTCTGCACAAATTATTTTCCCATTACTTTTATTGTTTTTTTTAAAGGAAAGATCATAATGGAATAATTATGTTATTGGTTGAAACAACACTTTCACCTAGTTCAGAGACTCCACAGATGGAGCCAAGATGGATGTCAGACTTTTAATAGAAACTCATGGACAGAAAACCCCATCTTAAAAGGTTGCAAGCAGAAAGTTGTCTTCTTTTCAGAAATTGTTAAGTTCAAGACAGGAGTACCACCCCCACACATATTTCCAGTTCTCAAAAGCCTCAAATAAACCTGCCTCAGCCTTCAAATCTTGCAATAGAAAGACTTTAAAGTCAAATTCTTGGCTTTCATCTACTTGAATCAAACAAAATTTTGAAGAGTAGCAGTTTAATTAAATTTAGCTTCTACAACACAAAATATTCTATTATATTTCTATGTCCATTAATGCTTTAGGAGAGAATCCACAGTATATGCAAAAATATAGCAAAACCAACAGCATTTTAAAATGAAGTGGGAATGAAATAAAGCACAATAATTTTGTAGTAAAGTAACCCTGAAAGTCTGCACACAGGCAAGACAAATGGAAAAGCAGAACTCCATATTAATATTTCATTCAAGTCAGAGTTTTGTTTTGTTTTTTTTTTTTTTTTAATAAGGGCATCATTACCTTATGTATTGCCTTTTCCTCACATAAGAAACTGGCATGGGTTGCTAGAGACAATATTCATGCTTGCAGTTAAAGAGTGAAGGGAGCAGCCCCACCATGAGGGCCCTGGACAGACCCTCCCTGCCCCAGCTGGCAGAAACAACATCATGGAGCCCCAAAATCCCAGCTACAGCAGAGCCCCAGTCCTCACATCAGAGGCTCTGCACTGTGCAAAATCAACTTGAGAAGTCTTAAAATTGTGTTTCTTACAGAATTATACTTGCTTGTCAACCAGGAGTAAAGATCACCATCATCGTTTTCATGTCGCTTTCTTTGGGTTTGTTTTGGTTGGGGTTTGTTTTAGGCAATTGTATTAAAATACAGCACATGGGTTATTTAATGAAACAAACAACCCTATTACAGCAACTACTCCACAGCTAAAGAGCAAAGAGTTCACATTAGTTTTCTGCTTCTTGTCCTGCTTTTATTAAAACTATAACCACTAAATCTCATGAGGAAAATCAGAGTAAACCAACGAACCTTTCTTAAGCCAATTAAGCCAACTTAACTTTCACCAGCTAAGGATATAGTCTCAATAACTTTTAGTGCTTTAAATAATCAGAGAAGTAACTATTTATATACACATATTTACCACCCACTTTTTCTATACTTCATGACCTCAAGCTGTTTTATGAAATCCATTTCTTAGATTATTCTGGTACCATCACTAAAGATGGAAAGTATGACCACTATTTCCCTGCCTCTTAAAAGCCCATTTAGACAGGTAGACTTTCTGAGCAGAAGGATAATTTATCTGGTAAAACTATTTTTTTTTTCATCTTGCTCCACCCTGTGAAAGACAACATGTGAATCATATGTACAAACAGTGGTATTTTTTCAGCCCCATCACAGCAGGCCTTGAGCTATTTTAACCACACCCCTCATGGGGTAGAGTTGTTTCCCAGCAGGCCATTATAAAACAAAACAAGATTATGTTACTGAAATCAGCTTCTGTAAAACAGAAAACATTTTGTCTCTGAGTGATCTAAAGAACATGGCAGTTTATGAACACTACAGCCTGCTGTGGCTTGCTCTATCTCTGCTTCAAAATTACAATTACTGCCCATCAAAAGAGCAATCTGCAAGAGCTCAGAATCTCTGCGATGTCTCATGTCAAGTACCTTAGGCAGCACTTCACAGTGCTTTGGGTTTGATACTTTCCAAGACAGGTGTTTGTGTCAGTAGTGTTCTCTTAATTACTCACCCTTTCCCTTCTCTGGGTAGATCACAGGGGCTGCTGGCTTTACCTGACCCTGTCACAGGGTCAGAGAAAGTTTCTGAAACTGAGTCAGGATGATCTTTACAGGAACCCTTGGCATTTCACAACAAGAAGCTGATTTCTCCAGTTTAGAGGCACACAGCAGCCTCTAGAATGGAAGAAAACTGGGCTGTCATTCTTTTGAAGTTTCACAGCAAAGCTACTTCCTTGATTTCCTACTACCACAACGCAGCAGGGTGACTTGCTTGCTGTCACCAGCCTGTTCCACTACCTCACCTCTTCTATCCTACAAGCACAACGTGTCCTCAATGCTTCCAATGGCAGCACCAGTGTCCCCAGCACAGTCGCTCACCCTTCGGTACACGATGCACTCTGGCACAAGCCCCAAGACTCACAGGAAAAGGACACTGCAAGGGGAGGAGGTGAGGGCTCTGCTAAAGACAAGGAGAACTGAAGAGGCCACATGCAGAGTGTCACATGGCAGCCGAGAAAAGAAGCTCCTGAAAGCTCTGCACATCCCTAAATGGAGAAAGCAGGGACAATAAGATGAAGCAGTGCTTAAACGAAAGGTTACATTTAAGAAGAGCTTTGTGCTGATTTTTAGGTATGAGGTATCTGTTCCTTGTAGCCAAGATAAACTATAAATGGGGCAAATTGCACCTTTTATCTCTGAATTTTTTACTTTCTTTTTCCCTTACTTCTGTTCCCTCCTATACTTTGGCATATCTGCCTTTAAATCCTATGGATTTCAAGCTGATATTGCCAACTCTCTCAGTTTTGCAACATTCGGTATTTCATAAGTCTAAGCTAACTTTTCCACACTAGAATATGGTGATTTTGTGAGTAGGTCAACTTTTGATTTACAGGTAAAAGGAAAAAGACTCACAACTACAGAGAAAACCTGAAAATACATGCCCTAAAAAGCTCAAAAACTGCAATAGAAAGAACAGGAAGTTTCTTAAATGTCCTACAGGTTACAGGCTCAATATTGATGTATTTATTCATTTTTTAATGTTTTTCAATGGCTACATTTTCTCTGCATAGTCTTGTGCCTCATTTCTGATTCACTCGGCTGCATTTGAAAAGAGCAAATTTCTTTCCTGTTCTACCTTCTTTTCTCAGTTTTGATTGCCTCAAATGCAAGCCCATGTGATACTTTTACACATTCTTCCCAGTATCATGGCACTCACATGTTGCCATGTAAATCACAAATAATTGGTACATTAATCAGAAACAAACAAGACAGTCATACTCCTATTTTTTTCCAGAATGAGAATTTAAAAAAAATAAAAAAGAGAGACCTTGCAATCATAATAAATGTTCTGCTGGTTCTGCAATGAGAGCAAATACTTGCAGGGATGTTTATTTCAAGAGAGAGTAGAGGGTATGTCCTGCCTTGGACTGAAGGACCTGCTGGACTGACCCTGCCAGCTTTCATTTTATGACCTTTACAGAACAGAGGCTCATGAGTGTTGCAATAACTAAGTTTCATCTACTGAAACTATGGACTTTTTTTTCACATTCCCCTAGATACAAGGATAAACCAATGATATTGCTTGTTAAAGCTAATGGAATCCTCTTTTTATTTGAGAAATGTTAATTCTTCTTAAAATTATGTTTACATGCAGATGAGTTTTCACAGCAGAGTTCATTAATGAGGATGCTTTTCATTTCCAAAGCAGTTACTGTCAATTGCAAAGTTTCTGAAATTACAGTTGACAACAATTTTGCATTTTTATTCCTAATGTTTTACATAACATACGGCTGAACGCTGTTTTGGCAGTCATAAAGCGTGGGTTCAGGTTCCATAATCTCTTTGTAATCACTGACTATTAAAGTCACAATTGTTGTATTCAAAACAAGTCTATTCATACAGGCACTGCATGCATGATTCTGCAAATTCTCTCCTTTGATACATTTTAGTCCACCCTCAAGGGAAATAACTGCTGCTTCCAGAAGAGACATGCTCAGTTTTGCAGAAATGTCATCACCTCCGTCATGATTCCAAGGATCAGCCCTAGAATGCCATCCTGCACCCTGGTACATCAGAGCATTAATGGGTTCCACATAATAATTGCTGAATCTTCAGGCTAAAAGCTACTTATTGCTTTTCTTTCAGCTCATTCCCTTCTTATGCCTGGATCCACGTTTGTGCAGAACAGCATCATTTATGTCTGGAGCTCATTCCCCTTTGTTTTATTGCCTACCT
The DNA here is from genome assembly GCA_013400515.1 of Erpornis zantholeuca. Classification (NCBI taxonomy): domain Eukaryota; kingdom Metazoa; phylum Chordata; class Aves; order Passeriformes; family Timaliidae; genus Erpornis; species Erpornis zantholeuca. Next base: position 279,382 of record VZTN01003440.1, on the reverse strand, counting down.
CAATAGCACCTGGGTCATTCCTGGTGCCATGCAAACAAGAGATAATATGCATCCCATCCTGGCAAAACACACGATCCGTGCCCCTCATCCCAGATGCAATGATGTGTCCCTGAACAGTTGAAATCATGTGGTTTTGGTTAGATAAACTCCATCAAAGACAGCCAATTAGTTCGAAATCTATTTGTGGGAAGAATGCTTTTAATCACAGCTTTTAGAAGCCTAAATGATGGTGTTAAATAATAGACAGAGACAAAGCAATATTGATTTCCCAGGCTGATGTAAAAAAACATTAATCCATTTGAGAATCTGAAGGTCATTTTATATTGTTATTTATTATACTATGTCACTTTATCTTTTCCAAAATATTTAGATGTGACCACTTTAATATTTATTACAAAAATAATAAAAGACCTGAAAGAACCTTAAGAAGTCATCCCATTTATGCCACAGAACTTGATACAAAGTAGACTTATAACTATGCTGTCCATGAATGATATTTGCCTAACCTATAATTAAAACCCTGCAGTTAAGGGCATTTCACAGCCTCCACAGGTAGCCTTTTTTGGTTCTTAAATATCCATATAATTAATATTTACTTGATCTAAATCAGCTTTTCTTAAAAATTGAGGTAATTACTGCCTTTTTTTATAGCCTTTTGATTCTTAGAAACTATGAAAACTTCTTCCTCCAGCCTCTCTTTTCTGTGCTAAACAAATAGAATATCTTAACTCTTTCTTGTCAAGGGTTTTACAAGTCTTGCAGGTATTGTGTGATGCATTTTACATAAATGTATATTTAGGATCAATGCTGAAATTATGAGAGTGCAATAGTGTGTTTCGAACTTGCTGAAACAACACAATTTTTTAATATTCCATTAAAATGTTTACCACCTAGGTATGTTGCAGCAAAAATCTGCAAATAGTTGGCATTACTAAGTTAGTAATTTCCAATGAAAAACAAAGCACCAGAAGAACATAAAATCCACAGGACCTTTTCTCTATTGGCAACATTTAAAAGGCCAAAACATATCCTCAGATATAGATTATTTACTAAAATTACAGGGGTTTTTTTGCAAACATTAAAAGTTTGACCTTGCATCGGGCAATAATTGATTCAGACTGATGTGTTGCCAAAATTGTTTGTAATAACAGTCCTAGAGCTTGGTTTCACTTGTACTAAATCACAATAGCTCTTTCTAAAGGAAATTACCTTTTCTTTCCAACCAGACTCTTACCAGACACTATTGCTTAAAAAAAAGTTTATAGATTTCCCTCAGATTCAAATTTAATCATTTCTTTCACCAAAACAAGAGCTTGCCTCTGAGCAGTTTTCTTTCACAAATCTGCATTCTGACTAATAGAATTTTACCAAGAAAGAAGCCATCACCACAAACTTCTGGTCTATTATGCCACAAACCACACGGTTATATGTGAGACACTTTCTTTGTAGATTCAAAGAGGAAAACAGAACAACTGCATAATTTTAGGTGAATTGGCTCACAGAATTGGCTCTTGAATGTACAAGAAATCTGGAGGACTTATTAAAAATTGTTTGTGAGCACTGGGAGAGCAGCAGGGAGGTTAACAGCAGCCACTGTGTTAAGTCAAGAGCAAACATCAAATCTGTCCAATTTCCTTTCAAGACAGACTGTGTGAACAGGAAAGAAGGAATAAGTGTCATGTTCTTTGGTTTTAGTAAAGCTTTTGACAGTTTTGCATGACATTCTCATAGGGAAGCTTCAGATTTATGATGCAAGTGAAATTACTATGAGACAGATGTAAAATTAGGTAGATAACTGACACAGAACCAAGAGGGACTGCAGGTAACACTGACAAGCAGGATTAGAGTTTGAAATAATCTAGACAGAGGAAAAAAAGATGACAGAATTCCAAAGTGAGAGATCCAAGTTGCTGTGTGTGGGCAAGGGAGCTGCACTGTGAGACTCCAGGCACCTGTGCTGCAGGACAGAGGCTGGGAGCTGCTGCGAGCTCCCCCCACAGCACAAACGCTCTTTCAGGAGGCACCACCATAAACAAACCTTTCAGAACACACACCCCAGGATTCCTCCCACCTAACCTGACATGATTAATAGTTGGCTGTCTACACTCTTCACACAAACTCTCATCATTTTAAAGAGATCTTGTAAAAAAAATGATGAGCCCTTTCTTAACCTGCAGCAGCAGTTCCAATGGGCAATCCTCTGTTTCTCTTCCCTAACTCTGAAGAGAGCCCTTCAGTTTCCTGGAAATGTATCACTTTTATGAGTTAGAGAAACCCTTTCAATATTTACTCATGCATGCTCATTTTTATGATCATTATCGAGTCCAGAGGCATTAAAAAATTTATCACAGAGCTAGTAAAATAAGATAAAAAATTACTATATGTTGTTGGTCTAAGTTGGTCATAAAACCTGACCCACTGAATTAGACTCCAGATATGAAGTAATTAAGTAAAAAAAGGATGTCCTCTTTGTCATTAGAAGAGAGCAAGGTATAAAGCAAAGCTTGTGTCTCATGTCTGGTTCGGAGACAAAGGTTAAAATTCAAGCTTTTCTTGCAAATTTTATGTAGCTCCTTTGACCTATTGTGTAAAGTGAACCAATTTAAGTGAAAAAGCACTGAAAAATTTAGTATAGGTCAGACTTTCATACCTTTTTTTTCCTCTCGTTTGCCATATTTCAGTCATCTCCCTTTTAAATCTGATCTTCTCGAGTGGGTCAGATAAAGTATATATGTTTTGCACATGAGTTCCTGTGGGCTGATTCAATGTGACTCTAAATCAACAAGTCTGAGTCACTGCCTATGCAATCCTTTTCAAAATCCCTTTGCAGGGCCAGGAAAGTGGTACAGAAAGCTAGAAACTGGATCTCTGAACTCTGCAGGCAGTGTCTCTGTTCTCACCTTCTGGGACCAAAAGGCACCTCCCTTCTTCTGTGTGCTCAGGAGGGAATGTGTGTGGGTCTGATGGTGTTTGCCTGAAGCCACAAAAACCTGATGGGCTATGCAAGAGAAGAGCTCTGACTCAGCTTTCCTGTTTATTCTTTTCTAGTTACCTGATTTATTATAGCCTGACTTGAACTTGGCTGTCCACTAAGGCAGAGAGCAGGAACAGTTTTATAGCTGGGACACAAATAAATGTGATCCCATAAGAAAAAAAGCTAAAATGACATCTGAAGAGAGAGGTTCAGCAGGACAATCTTTCATTTCATACCCACACTGAGCAGGACTGGCCAGAACATCACTAATTGCCAACAAACACACAAACACCCTTGCAGCAAGCAGTGTGGGCTGTTGGAGTAAGAAACTTGAACTGTGTGAGATTCAATCAGCTTAACACACTTTTACTTGAGTTTTTGAATAGATTTCCAAGGAGAATTTGGCTCCTTGCTGAATATTCCCAACAAAGAAAATTAAAATATCCCTTTTTTCTTTTCTTGTTAATGATATCCAGTTTTTCCTGCTATAGGAATGAATGGCTCATACTGTAAAGTGTGACTCTACCTTCTTTCTTCCTGCTGAGTAATGTCCTTCTCATTAGACCCTGTTGAACACACAGTATCAGTACTCATTATCATTGCTAAGGCAGCAGGATTTAGCTCTTAGTAAAGATACTTTCAAAAAGCACAGATCAAAAATCAATCCCAACCCAGACAATGGTTTAGTAACATCCTGTTCACAGATGCTCTGATCCCCAGAAGTCACATAAATTGTCAGGTCATATAATTTGGCTAAATAATTATTTAAGGGTGACTTTGTCTAGAACACAAATGATGCTCAGCGGTTCCACAGACATTTTCAGCTGCTGAAAAGGATTCCTGTTAATGACAGTTGTCTTCCTCAACTGCATTTGAATGAAGACCTCAGACAGTAAAAAAAAAAAAAAATTTAAAAAACTATACTGCATCATTTCTTTCAGGAAACTCTGGAGTTTGAATGTTTGCTGATCCTATACATTTAATGAAATAGAATTTGGTCACAGAAAAGATGAAAAATTTTGTAAGCTGTGTTGACATTTTGCAGTTGGTGGGAAGGATACTTCAATAAAATCGGATTCGAGCACTGGAAATCAATAAAGAATGTGAGCAGAATGAGAATTCTACATTGCAGAGAAGTACCTCTGATTTCTATTGAAAGTGGAAGAGGGATCATTATTCTGAGCATGAGACTGTTATACTGCAACTTCATCCACCGTGGTCTCCTCAAGGTGGCCTTTGACTTGCTGTGAATTTGTGCAGGTAAGAGATTTCCCTGCAAGGACCAAATGAATGTCACAGAAGACCTCACAAGCGCAGAGCAGAAACATTTTGTGGGTATGAACAGAATAGTGAGAGAAAGTAGAAGTAGCTTCAAAGAAAACTTAATACAAAAGCAGAGAACACATCTCAAAGCAAGAAAAGATTTTTATGCTGTGACAGTGTTGCTGTCTCAGTAGGGCAGCTGGACATAGTCACAATGCCAGGGCAAAAGTACCTCCTCAAGCCTTCTGCACCATGATAAAGTTTTGTGATATCTGGGATAGAGTCATACATACCTGGTTACAGTGGAGGAAGCATGACAATTTCACAGTTCCTAACATAATTCCTACTAACAAACCTGCATGCAGCTTCCAGAGCAAAAACTTCTGCTCCTCTTGCTGGAGCAGGGCAGGGTACAGTGAGGGCAACAGTTGTTACAACTGGAATAAAATTAGAAGAGCAAAAAAAAGAAAGGTATATTTTAGTAAAACAATAATTGAAATAGAAATAATAGAAATATCTCTCCTAACGGACTATGCAAGAAGGAACATTTTCCTTGGTACTTTATATTCCTGATATATGTGAGGTTTCCAAAAGGACCTTCTTCCTTTTGCACTCCTTTCAAAGCTGGACTATATTTGAGGTGACATAGTTCGTTTCAGTGAGCATTTAATTCTAGTAACAGAAGTAGAACAGAACAGAACTAGAATTCATCTATTTAAAATAAGTAAATAAAATTCTGAACAATACATCAAATCCTGAGTTTGTAAGCATGGATCAATTAAAATATGGACCCAAGGACCGGCATGATCTTCCTTTAGTTCAAGCATGCAAGAACTTGCATGTGAATCATGCTATTTCACACTTTTGTGCAAACAAAAATCTCCCCAGTAATATTCAACTGCCAGGTAATGCACTGAACGATCAAAGACCAAACAGGGCTATCATGCACTGAAAGTATGAAAAAGTAGAACACATACAATAAAACAGCAAAAAAGATCTGCTGTAAACTATCATTTTTTTCACAAAGCTTTTGAAGAGCCTTTCCATTTTTAAATGGCTTCCACCAGTGAATTGCGACCTTTGACCTTTATGTTTATGCTGCCTATGTTTCAAGGCCCAAACATGAAGTATCATTATAAACATCAACAACACCAAGCTCATTTTCAGCACAGCCCACACCTGTTTCCATGAGCAAGCTTAGGCCACCAACCCTTTGGGCTTCTCCAAAGCCATCTCACCTTCTTGGCAGACCACTACTGATTATTCCCTAATTCCACTAAACCCTTAGGAGTTAACAAACTCACTAGCTGGTTGAATGCCTCTTTTTACAAAGGAAACCCCCAAAAGTGCCTGTTGTATGAATTCCTATTTTTCCTGTGAAGTTTAAAGCGTCAGTCATACTCAGTCAGCTGTGGAACACCTGTACTTGTGATCAGTTCTGACAGAGCCATGCCAGTGACTTTGGTGATAATGGTCTTGAGCATAAGAGCTTCTCAATCCCAGGCTCACACAGCAAGCAGCAGTTAAATGGTGTTTTTTGTAAATATAGTAGTATATAATATTCTTCATATGACTAACAAGAGGTTTAAAATGTAAGAAGGGTTATTCAGTTTTCATTGCAGTGGAATCCAGCCAGTCCCAAAATAACTGTGTTAAACCTTCCTTGCTGAAACTTCGCTCTCTTTAAAACAGTCTCACATAAGAACCTCTGAAAACAATCCATTGAAGCATGAGCCATGACCCAGCACCACACACTCTCCTCCACCTCTATTATATTTCCAACCTACATCAAGGAGAAGACTCTAAGTTTGATACCAGTCATTTATAAAATACATACCGCTTGGTAATACTTGACTGAGTCAGGTTCTTCTGACAGTAATTTTTGTACAAGTTCACATAGACCTTACTAACTAAAGCAGTTGTTCTGGATTTCTAGAGGTTCAGCTGAGAGCTAAATTTGACCAAAATCTCAGCAGGACTCTTAGCAGAATTGCACCCTTTCTGCTAGATATAGGATCAAGAACAAATGTGTTAGAACATAACCCTGTAGATGGAAAAACTTCCCTTCAAAATTAAGCAAATATTATAGTATTTTCCCTATATCCACTATAAATCACATATCCTTCAGATCTCTTAAAAAATATTGGGGAGATTCAAATCTGCTAACAGTTCATCAGATACCATGCTTACCATATTGTTGTTCTCAAAGGACCTGTCAAATGATTCTTAGAGAATATTTTCTGAAGCCAAATTTACCTCAGGGATTATAGTTTTCTGTCAACACATTATATAATTTGTTTTCAGAACTGTTCTATTCAAGGGCAGAACCAGAGCATATGCTGCAGCATACCTCCCCCAAGTACTGCTCTACTGCTCCTTCCAGTTGGTGGCTTTCACAGAAATTAATTTAGCAAGTATATAGTAAAAATCTGGACAAAATAAGATTTTCCTGGATTATGGCCAAATATCTAGATTTAGCACTGCTTTATCCCTATTCAGTAACTAACACACACTTGACAATCAATCTGATACCTTCTCCTGTCTAGAATTTACGAAGGCCAAACCTTTAAAAGCTTTTGGATGTGAAATACCTGAGATCTGCCTGATTTCTGCCCCAAACACATTTCTCAGTATTACAGTTACTACAATCAATCTGGTAGTTTACCTGAAAGGAAGAAAATTATCCTTTATAACTGTAATGTTTTTAGCTTATATTCTAGCAAATCAGTAGGTAAATTTCACATTGAAAATGAACACATCTTGAAATTCAGATACCTACATCTGAAAATATGGCTTTTTTAGTTTGCTCACTATTCTTTAAACTCTGTCCTTACAAGGCAAATATCTCTAAAGATCAGCCCCATCTCAGATGTTCATTAGTCACATTTTCTTTAATAGGTCAGCCAGTCACCTGATAGCTCCAACCCAGTGCTATCATATTATGGTTTCCCCTTACTGCCGCCTCTCTGGATTCTCTCCTTTCACCATTTCACTCCTCACACTCTCGATTCTATGTGTCTCCAAATGCTCTTTTTGTCTTCAGCCCTTGCTGCTGCTGGTTTGATCACAAGCCCTAGTTTAGTTCTTCTCTTGACAGTCCAAAGCCATGGATATAAGGGGTCAGTAGTACAAAAGACAAGCTCAAATCTTAATCACCAAAGTCTCAAACAAGTTCGAGCTGTCAGATGAAGTTCCCATGGGAAATTCAAACTGAGGAGATACAAGAACAACAAACAATGTTGACATGTATAAGAATTGGGAAAACAACAACGAAATCTATGAAAATTAAGTTCCCATATTGTAACGAGTTATGACATAGTGCAGCAATACATGACAGAGATTTCTGTTCTCTTAAATTTTTCTTTTGTTATGTCATCATTGTATGTCTCTATAAAGTCAAAAAATAGAAAACTATTTCAGCAAATTTAATAAAATTCTGGTGGGACTCACTATCCTTATTCAAAAACCATCCCCTTTCTAGACTGACTGCAATCTCCATGCAGCTTTGGACAGAGTTTGGTCCTCTCAGCTTCTAGTTACCCTGACACCCTTTTCTTCAGGCTTGTGTCCACCTCACACAGTCATAATTTTCCTGTGAAAATAATTCCATGTCTGGCACTTCACCCATTGCTCTTTGCACAGTAACATGTCTCTATCTATTTCAGGGATTCTTTTGCTTTAGAGAATGGGGCATTTAGGGGTTATTTTGTTTTGGAGAGGTTTATGTTTGGTTTATGTTTGGTTTTTACTCTTTAGGCTCTGCATTTTACTCTTTGACACTGCATTTGCTACTTAAAAGTTTCATTTGGTGACAGTAATAGGAAAACATGACCAGTCACAACTGAGTGAATGCACCTTGAAGGACTTTTCTGTAGTTTGGGCCTGCCACAAAAGCTGGTTTCTAACATGGCAGTGAGCATGAAGACTGCTCTCCACTCTAACCTGAAATTTGTTTTGTGCATGCCTTAGTCCCACTATAACAACTTGTTTATAAACCGCTGAGCATTTGTGACGTTGGGGATTTCATGTTGGTTTTTCTGTGAAGCAGTCCTTCCTTTGAGATAACAGGATGCTCAAAAATAAGTTAATTCTCTGCAGCTCAATAGGTGAAGCAGAGAGCTCTTCTCTCTCTGTTCTGCTTTACCTTTGCATTTTGAACCACACAGTGTGAAGCAGATTTAATTACCAGCTTACATGTCCTCTTCTTGGATTTCTTTTACAGAAGGAGAAAGGTTGGAAGACAGTTGCCCTTGCAAATCCACAAAGAAAAAGAAAGGCAATCTTTTGGCTCACTTTATGGAGACTAAAGTGCAGTTACTCTTAATATTTTTGTTTTCTTTTCCCCCTTAAAAGCATATGAAGTTTATCTGCCATAATATGAAAAAAATACCTTCAATTATGCCATACATGCCATGTATTTTATCTACTTAGCTAGTAAAAAAATAAATAAATCAGCCATGCTATAAATTTTAGGAAGGAAAACCAGAAAGAAGTATAGGAGAATTTTGAAATTATTAAGTTATATTCATAAAGATTGTAACCACACTCTTCTTCAGATCCTTAACCCACCAAAGCTCCCATTGGTTTAGCACATGCATAGCTTGATTCCACCATTTATGCACCCACACTACCATTTCTTACTAATTATTTACTCTGTAATTTTGTGTGTCTGTAATGGTTAGATGCTGCTAAGGAAACTCAAACCTGAGCATGTAAAAGGCACTATTTCTGGCTCTTACATCCCCTTAGGGGTAATTCTGACCAGAGTGAATTAAAGAAAAATGATTTGCATTATTACATTTTTACATGAAAAGGGAAAACAACACAACAAAACATGCCAACTCTTTAATGCCAAATTCTAACATGAAAACATTTTGCACTGATCTGTTGTTCTGCATTTTCCAATTCTCTGCTGTGACCACTAATACTGGTTAGAGTTCCGTTCATATTGCTAAGTTCCCCTCAGTATCACATTTTTATTATCTTTCTATTTCTAGGATAATTTTTAATGCTTGATGTGGGGGTTTTCTTTTTTTTTTTTCTTCTGGATTTATGGGCAAGAGCAAAATCCTTTACAGACCCATCTTTTTATAGTTTTCCGTATTCTGACCTAGAGAGACTCTACCTGAGTCTTATTTTGTAGTTTGAGGTGAAAAGAAGTTAATTCATTTCTTGCTTTTTAAATTTAATCATTAAATCCATTTACACTACAAGTGTTCCATCATTTAAGACTCTTTTAAAAATAGCTCTTTATTTTTTGCCAATTTTCTCACATCTCTTACTCTGCTTATCTTTGCATATTCAAATCTGCAGAGTCATGTATTGGTTATTGCCATACCCATCAATCTCAGAATTCACAGGGCCCTTGGGAGTGTTACTTATTTATTCCACACAAATTTGTTTTCAGGTCTTACTGAGAATTATTATCAATAGTGCTAGGAGATTCAAGGCGATTCCATGAAAGTGGCATAAACATGATATGCCAAAAATGGGGTTGGCATTATAAACATTCTGAGGCTGACTTGTGCACATTTCACAGTCTGAAGAATTTAAAATTTCCAGTTTTCTTCTGCCAACATGAATTTTCAATGGTGGGGTTATGCCTTTGATCCAAAAAAGCAGTGTACCATTGACTTTCAGAACACAAAACATCCAGGAGAGTCAATGTGAAAGAGGTGAGAGGGTGGCTGGGCACTGGAACCAGCTCCCCTGGGAAGTGGCCGTGTTCCCAAGCCTAGTGGTGCCCAGTAAGCATTGAAACAGTCTCAGCTGCATGGTTTAACAGTTGCCCTGTGTGAATTCCGTGAGCCTCACGGGTCCCTTACAGCCCAGGATATTCTTTGATTCTGTGAACAGACCCCTGCTGCTTTGCGCTTTATATGCAAATAAAGTCACATAAGCACAGAGCCCAGCTCCTGATGACTCATCAGATACACAAACCAGACAAGGTCAGAACACAAACAAAAAAAAAAAAAAATCCAAACCCACCAACAGAGAAGGAGTTCCAAAAACATCCCAAACAAATCACGAAAGCATACCAAAGCGGAAATCACTAGTTGGGGGATTTTCATAAATTATTAAATAGCAAACCTCTAAATAGCCTAGTTAAGCACTGTTCCTGGCAGAAGTACCTCAGCGTGTGCAAAAGATGTAATCCTAAGTGGCTACCAACATATGGTGATGTTTTTGTTGCGTTGTTTGGTTTGATTTTTTTTTTAATCCTTTCTTAAAGGTTTTGCTTCCTGTTTCAAACGCAGCTCACTGTTTGAAATTCAGTTTATGGATAGGAGCCCAATGATTAGGCTCAGCTAGGAAGTTTTTTGTCATGGATAAACAGAAAGACTAGACAAAAAATAGCAATGACAGAAATGTGACATATGACACAGGTTGGATCAAATTAAGAATATGATAAAAATAGCTGTATAGCTAACAGAATGCCCTGAGATACGGGGAAATAGGTCACCTAGACCCCTGCTTAAAATCAGGCAAATCCAAGAGTAGCCTATGGATAAGCAGGAAAGGGAAGAGAGAAACTAAATTATTTCTTAGACCCTCTCTTTTAACATCTAGTATTTTTAATTCAGAATTTTCCAAAGAAACAAATTCTTAAAATGGGTTTCCTGTTGCAAATCAGTTACAGTTATTTTGTTATATTTATTTAAATATAAATTATTTGGAGTGAAGCCAATCAGAATAGGACGGGATTCCTGGAGTTGCAAAATTACAATATTGTATTTCTCCAATGCCAAATTTTGAGGTTCATGACTTTGGCTCAGAGTGGAAATAAAAAACAAAAACAACACCCTCAGAATTAAACTTTTGAAGGCAAAGAAAGCATTCTTAAATGTAAAAGTATTCATTTTAAGAAACTTCTTAAGTTCCTTGAAATTTCTTTTATGACATTCTCTTGAGAGCTACAGACAGAAGACAAAAAATGCCCTGTAGAACTAAAGAATTAGCTAGTAATGACTTGAAAGAGTTCAAATTCTGTTCTAGACTTGGGGAAGGAATTTGTGAATGTGTATGCACATGGTGGAGAACTATTTAATAGGAATATTTGCTTATACATGTATACAGATGAAGAACCTTGAAAATGTTCCTGAAAAATCTTTGCCATATTTGAGAAAGGGAAAAAAAATTAAGAACATTCTGCATTTGGCACACCTCAAAGTCTTTTTGAATGCAATTACTCATCATCCTTCTAAGGCATGGCTTTTAGTACAGGAAAAGCAATCCTTAAGAGTAACTACTTGCAACTTTCTGGAAGCCCCAACTTAGAGGTTCTCTAGGAGCTGTGTGATACTGCCAGAAATTCTCACAGTCTGGCAGGAAAACCTAATTAGTAGAGCAATATTGCAGTAGATCATAGTGATATAGTTTGATTTGGCCAACAACACAGTTTATGAAGGGAAGAATTCTAAATGGATCTGGATAGGACTAAGGAACAACTTTTTGTTTAGATTTCAAAAGGTGTAAAAATATAAATCTTGTGATAAGTACTCTTGAATAGCAATACCCTATAGCAAATGCTTAGAATATCCATAGAATTTTACTTGGAAAAAATAATAATAATTATTAATAGCATGGTCTAACATTCACCAAGCTTTTACAATCATTGCTTTAGAGAGAATTTTAAAAACAGATTATGTGGTCTATGCCTTGTAACAGCTTCTGCATAATGTCCTTGTTCTGCAGGGAATTTCATTAGCATGTGCCCTGATCTTGTCCTCCAAACCCTCATTGCTTTAGACAAGCATGGATTTAATTGAGAGAAAACCAAGCTGTGACTGTGGCTCAGGTGTGAAGGCTGTTTCCCTCAGCAAATTAAATCCAATGTAATGACTGAGCTTTCTTTTCCTCTCTGTCCATTTATGAGAGATTTAATACTGCATATTAATTATTTTGTTGGGCTATCTTACTATGATGTTGTTTTCCCCATCATTTTGTGGGAGATTGATGCACAGATCAAATTGACTGTTTAATGTACTGTGAGAATGATTAACACCTTGAGGATGGATCACAAGGTTATTACAAGTCACCAATTTTCATGTGACTTCTGCTGTAAACCATGGCATGAAGTGGCAGTCTCTGCTGACCCCGTGCTGTGTTTGGCTGAGCCCTGCACCAAAGGGATCTGCACAAAGGCCTGACAATCTCCCCCCGTGCTGGTGGGGAGCTCCCAAGGGGCCATCAGCTCCTATGCTCACATCCAACAACTCATCCCTATTTGTCATCAGTACAGAAGAAAACATTTAGGGAATACTCAATTCATGGTACCCAACCCCAGAATAAACAAAACAGGTACAAATCATTTGTCCCCCTCTGAAAAATTGAGAAAGGATGCAGCCCCTTGGAGATATTCCCCCAGAAGAAATTAATGTGAAAAGCCTGAAAAACAGGGAAACACTTTCCTGTATGGAGAGTGTGTCAGTAGCATAGAATCTGAACTGGGCCTGATCTACCCAAGATATGCTTTACAGTCACTAAATGTAAATGAAAGAGCTAAATATGTCTAATATACCATAAGGTGAGTCTATTCCATGCCTGCACATGTGCACAGACACACATACACCAAATTCATTTGTCACTTCCAGTCACAGGGAGGGAAGCAATATAACCTTTCTGTTGGGAATGCAAGCAGTAGCTATGCCTGCATGCAAATCCTGTTTATCACTATTGCCATCAAGTTTATGGGCACATAAATTTCCTTTCATAATACTTTTTCATCAAAGATCAATAAGCAGCCAGTAGCAAATCACCTAAAAAGAATGAATTTATATAATTGACTTGCTGTATTACATTCAGGAAATCACTCTAAAGTTGCCTATACAGCATGCAAAGTCTCAGTTCTAAGGTATTTAGTAAATGACAGGAATTTAAGGAAGATCAGCTGTGGTAAATCTACTGAACCTTTTATCCTGAGGATTGAACTCAACACATTATTTGTATTTTAAGACCTTCAGTCCATGGATCATATCGTTAAGCATGTTAGAGACAAGATAGAGGCAGCTATTGATAAGATAATTATAAATAAAATGGATTTATAATGCCATAAAATTATACCCCATTATACAGATTTGTACTAAACTGGTGTGAAAAAAGGAAATTCATTAACTAGTCTACCCCCATGGAGTCATAGCATCTAGAAAGTTTTTCTGCCCACTGGATCATAAACTTAGAGTCCAAAGGACACAGTGTTAACTAGGGGCTGGAAAAAGCAGCTCCTATTCTGTTCTATGCCCACTTAGCATCAACCATCAATAAACAGCCAGAAGTGTCAGAAATACTGCTACATGTTTCATGCCCTTTGTGAAGAAGTGTAGTCCTACAAAAAGAGGTGGGACTAAAAAGGACTAAGATCTACAGAGAATGGAACTGGCACTTTGGAAAGGCCCCAGGCTGAGTTTCTCCAAGCCAGGCCCTCATAAAACTGCTCTGACCTGAGCTGCTCAGAGAATAACCTGCACTGGGCACAGATGTGCTGGTAAAGATGGAGGCTCAGATGTTCCCAGCCAGTTTTAGGGCAAGTCTTCAAGTTCTTTCTTTTGTATTGACAATTTAAACTGAAACTTAACTTTCAAAGTTTACATATTTCCGCTCCATAAACCTGTAGTAAAATACAAGTCTTCCAATGAAAACAGAAAGAAGTTGAGAATGAAATTAATGGATCCAGAGTATCAAATGAAATAATGTGTCGTCTCTTCTAAGACAAACTAAGAAATAAATATAAACTCTATAGTCTTGAGTACCTGAAATGGTAACAAATCTGATCATAACCAGAAAGATTTTTAACAAACTCAGCTGTGTTTCTTCCCCACCCCCTCTTCCAAACATCTTTACTTCTTCTCCGCATTTCCCATTTCCTACATGGATTCTGTATTTGCCATTTTGTAATTCAGTCCTTCAGAAACAGGGAAAATTTTTTTCCCAAAAAAAGAATAAAATAGAAGTCGTTTGGTACTTGCTTTTCCCCATTTTCCTCAATTCCAAAAAGGACTTTTGTACCCATCAAATGACACATTCCTAAGAAGCTTAGCAAGAGCAACAGCCCTGACTGACCTCAGTGAATGAAATCCTCAATAAATAGAACTGTTCTTTCAAAAAAAATTAAAGCAAACAAAAAATTCAACACCCTGACAAAACAACACTAAAAAGTCCAACAATCTAACAAACCCACAGCAACTTAGACTCCAGTGGCTGTGGGGCAGCAGCAGCCCTGTTATTCTGGCACTCCTTCATAAAAACTGACTTTAATTCCTCTGTTAATAGAAGTGGCTCAGCACATGGCTTTCTAAAGGAAAGAGACCAATTTATTTTAGCTAAAAATGTACCTTTATGCTTCTGGCAAATTTGCAATGAGTTCCTTTTAAGACCAGAGTACTCCTGCACATTACAGAAAAGTGCTCCTCCTCTCAGGTTAATCCCCTAAACTATGCAAAAGGCTGCTCATAGTCCTACTAACAAGAGCAGAACAGAAGTTGGCTGGAGTGACCTTAACCTTGCACCTCCATTATTCAGAATTCTCTAGTTTCATTGACATTCAGCCTTGATAGTGCATTGGACTGCATTTTAAATTTTGTGGGAATACTGCAGAGCTTTATAAATATATTTATATATATAAAAATACACAAAAATTACACACTATATCTACAAAATTTTATATAATATTCTTCTAATGCTCTACATCTTTAAATTACTACTGTGTTTTCAAACTTCTTAGCATTTTAACAAGGTATTCTGGATGGGAATAATAGAAACTTCAAAACAAGAGATTATATGCTTCTTCTTTGAGATTCCCTGAAAAGCCCCAAATGACTGAAATGAAGGACAGGAGAAGAAACTAAAGACAAGGAAAGCAAGAAGGCCTGTTGAATCAATAATAGACTGTTTCACTCAGAAGTACTCTGAAGAGACTGCTCTTGGGTCATGAGCCTGGGCAGGTTTCTGAACACCCTACTCTTCGGAGAATTTAGCCTTTTGGCTTTCCCTGCTCTGTGTAAAAGTTATCTCACTGCCAAGACTGTAAGATGGTATCTCAATCAATAGCTGCTTTAAATATTTCTGGCAGGCACTCTGCTCTGGTTGACAACAATCTTTTTCTTTTTGTGCTAATTTTTGCCGTAATTTTCTTACTATTGAATGTTTCATAGGCAAAAAATATTTATGGAAGGTTTGTATTCTGGTATGAGGCTCTTTATAAAAAAAATTTTCTAAAACGTTTTCATAACATCTAGAAATTCCTTAGGAACAACTTTCTTTTCTGATCAGTAAGAATTACCTTTGCAAATGCAATTTTTATTTACGTATAAAATGTAGTAAACTGTTTTACCATAAGTATAAATATAATTCTTTTGAGAAAGAAAATAACTATTTATTACAAACATGCTAGACAGATAGCAGTCCTTGTTCAGTACGGCAAAATGTAAAATTTAGGTAGGTCTTAAGTAGCTAAAGATCCAATTTCTTTTTTCCCCAAAGTGGAAGAATATTGCTGTACTTATAAAAGGTAAAGGGAGGCATTTAGCAGTTCCATGTTCTACCAAGAAGCACAGGTTTACTCTCCATCTGGAAAAGGTGTTCATGTAATTCCTCCTGGATTAATTAATGGATAAGGAAGGCCAATGGTCTTTTGCTAATCCTAGAAACATAGCCAGCATCAACATCTTATTGTTTTTATTATTTTAAAATATGTCTCTTATTAAATACACTTCTTATTTTTACTCATATCTTCAGATACCTGGAAAGCTTTAGGTCATGATTTAGTAATGCATTTAAATGGGTGAGTCCCAAGATATTCAGCAGGACTGTTTAAACATCCTTAAAATGAAACATACTTTCCTGTACCCGAAGGCTTTCCAGCATTTGTTCCTCAGTGCTCTTCACAGATCAAGTTTCTCTTCTGCAATATTTTCAAGTAATTATATAGCAGTTATCAATGAAGACTAGTTTAAATGGGCATGTTCTATGGTAATAGCTAATGTGGGATGCATAAACATTTACATCTATATATAATTTTTCAATGTGTTCTCCCCTTTTTTGTCAATATTGTGTCTGTGTGCCAGTTTCATGGCAGAGAACTGCTGAGCTACAGAAAAACAAAGGGAGCAAATAATGACTACAGGAAAAATGAGGGTAAGTGACTAAAATGGGGCTACTGTGAGCATTTTCAGGTTTAATATAGCTTAATATAGTAGCACTTCAAAAAACATTTGTCAGTATTTGAAGCTTAGCGTGCTGCCGTCCTGTGCTGTCCAAGGAAAGCAAGCTGCTCTGGGGACTCTGGGACCAGCCATTTATTTTAGGCCACAGTCAACCACTTTCTCCAAAAACACTCTTTCTGTGAGTTATAGCTTTGGTTTAAAACTTCAGTCACAAAAGTGTCTGAGTACAAGTCACACATCCTTAAGAAGGAACCAAAGCAGGATGGTTTCAAACAATGCTACTAAACCTGAAGCCACACAGGACTCAGGTTTTGCTGGTTTATTGCACTTCATTACCACTGAAAATTGAGCTTCTTCACCCTATTTTGGGACCACTAGAGACAGCCCAGATGCACAGACAGGTGGGAGTTTTCATCCTGTATTATAAGCCTGACTTTATCATTCTGTTTAATTGGTGCTCTCGATTAATGCTTAGTGTTCAAATTCATAAGTTTATACAACCTCAGGGATGCTGGTTAAAAATAATGTATCTAACAAAGGTTTTGGTAGGTAGATATTGTGCTAGTGGCTCCAGAATCATCCTCTCATCTCAGATGGTTAGGGAAATGAGTGACTACTTCACCATATTGACAAATAAAAAATTAAGTTACGTAGAACACAGGATTAGATTCACTGATCCCTCTTCTTAGGTTCAGAACCACAATTATCCTGCAGGCTCTCCATCGTAGAGGAGAGGCCAACATCTCCACCAGGAAAGGACAGTGCTGGTACAGAAGCAGATGGCTCCTGTTTGACCAAGAGAGACGTGATTCAGCACCTGTCCCTGGGCAGAAGAAACTCATTTGGCAGAGGGCTGCAGCAGGCTTGTAAAGGCACCCTCCCGTCAGAGAGCAGCTCCTCTGCAATGCAGCTGATCTCCAAGGGTGCAAACTGGTGCCAAATTGCCTAAGGCCAGATTCATAGCTAAGATTCAGTGTGCATTTGTTTGATTTATTTTGTTTTCCATTACATTTTTCTGCTCTTTTTTTTCCAGACAGCAGCCTATGATTTTAATAGGATATGCCTTGTTAAATGCTGTTTAACACTCTGAATGTACCCACAGGATCTATTTTACCTATTTTAAAGTGGTGCTATAAAGCTTCTAAATCCGTATCTTGATTATTAAAAAAAAAAAAAAAAAATTAAAAAATGCTTTCTTTACTTAGTGGATAACAGGCTAAGTAGGTGATCCAGGTTTCTGAAATAACTACAGAGAAATAGTGAATATACATTTATAAACATTTTCTACAAGTGAGCTTGTAGACTGTTGTATACATACAGTCATGGCTCCAACATGGAAGTCCTTTAAGGAAATAGAAGTACAAGAGTCCTCATGGTGCTGGAATACTTGAAGAATGCAGGGTTGGAATTTAAGGTCCATTTAAGGACCAGTTTGAGACAGACCATTTCACAAGCTGCTGGGTACCCATTAGGATGCTGTACAGAATCACTCACATAGAAATGACAAGGATTCATATCCACAATGTTGTTGCACATTAAATCACTGTGGAGGTACAGCCTATCTATCATCATTGGAGGATATCTATAGTTCTTGTCTAGTTCACTGGAAGATGTGTCTCCTATGCAAAAACCCTTTATATGGCTGTTAATTTTGAGTATATGAGAAATACTGAGTGTTGCTGCAGGTGTTCACAGAACTCATTCCTCAAATCTGCTCCCCAGGAAAGGAAGAACTGCAGATATAATTCCCCCTTCTCCTCCTCCTTTGTTGCCAACAGTGAAAGCAAATCAGAGCACAATTGTCTCAAGCATTTGTCCATTATCTGAAGTTCTTAAGTTGAAACTTAATTTGTTTCAAGATTTTTATGTAGTAACAACAATGGCCATTTTATTGTTAATCACCTAAAATAATAAAGGCCATAAGTCAAACAAAATGCACTCTAAAATTACCACAGATGTTTTCCCAAGCTAATTATAACCACTTAGAGGAAAAATTAAAATTACATTTTCATGATGGTGTCCTTTGAAAAGATACCTAGAATTACTGTAAAAAGAATGATAAAGTATTTTAGTAATATTTTTACATCAGATGTCAAAATCACATGTAAAAATAGTGGCAGGGAAAACTTATGTTGTGCATTTGAAATCAAACACTGTGACAAGCACAGAAGGCCTTAGAATTAGATCCTCTAACTTCAAGGCTGACTGTGAGTGAAACCATTGGTTTGTTTCTTGCCTGTCTTTTAATAGAATATGCCTATTAAAAAAAAAAAAAAGAAACACTTTTGTTTCTGTTTTGAATGTATTTTGGTTTCCCTCATGTCTCATTTTCTCTGTCCACAATGTCCATGTGGACTTATTACCTATTCTGTGCTATTCAGTGAAAGCCTGGATCCACACCATGAAACTCCAGAAGTTTCACTGCCTTCTGCAATGCCTCATGTCACATCAACATTAAACCCACCATAGGATGTGAAACACTAAATCCAAACTGCTATTTTTACTTTTTGTTCATCATATTTTAATGCCTGAAGAGGTAAAAGTCTCTCTCTCTCCTTCTACTAAAACTATCTAGTAATAATAGCCTATTAAAAAAAAAAAAACAAACACACAAACAAACGAAAACCAAACCTTTCAAACAGCCTATTAAAAAAACACAAAACAAAACCAACCTTTTCAAACAGTTATCTTCTTAGAAAGATTAGTCCAAGATGTAGAAATGCTGAAGATGCAGACAAGTGCTTGAAAGGGATTTCATGGCAGAGATCATTTTTCAATCACTTACAACAAAACTGAAGCATTCAAACATCAGAAGTTACTCCTTAAATTTAAAGGTCATAACTAACATCTCTCTCTCATGTTAAAATAGAGTTAATGACACTGTTTGGTGTTTCCAAAGGATCTGAGATTCTGAGAGAAAAAGCTCTTTTTAGGTGCCAGTCAGGCCCAGGTGTGCTGCTAAGTAACCAAAGCACCCACCATTTACTGCACATTCTTGTTTAAAGAGAGGTGGAACCATAACCTTATTGCACTGACAATCTTCCCTCTTCAACAAGGAACTACAGAATGGGGAGCAGTGAGATTTCTATTCTCAACTACAAAAACCATCCATGAAACAGAAGGGACTCTATGCAGTTTTGTGCAATATAGGCTATCCATGGCAAGTACAGAAGTTAAGAGATGAGTTTTATACAGGGATACAGGTTATGAGTGAAAGAGATCTTTGACTTTTATGGATGGCAGGTTATCACTGGTTAAGTTGCTGACCTAATCTTTGAATTCTGGGCACCAAGAGAAATGAACAATTATTTATCAGACAGAAATTGTTCTCTCAATACTCTCTCTGTTTGTCCAGCTATTTAAAAGATTCACCGCAGGAAAAGTTTAGGATATTCCCTTAGGTTAATGAATATTCACAGACTTTAAAAAAAGTGATCATTTTAATATATGCCTCTGTAGCAAGGATGATATTCTCAATTAGGATGAATCCAGAGAGATTAAAGCTGTGCCATAAGGGAATGTGATTGCCAGTGTTTATCTTGCTGCAAATCAGAGACAGCATAGCACAAGTTCTGCTGGGTTACTGTACTGGGTGTATTCTGGCAAATTATTCAACAGTGCAAGAGAAACTGAGAAGAAATGCACATCACATAAGGTGTGTATGACAGTGTATATTCAAACTGTTTATCAGAAGTTATAAAAATATACAAAACAAAATTAAAAGTTTTTAAAGATTATAGCTGAAGACTTGAAGGAATATACTGAAAATGTGTTATGGTTTGCAATTGGCCAAAGCACTATTTTAGCAAAACCACAAATTATTTATAACAATGGGTGAAGTGTATCATTAATAATAATCACAGTTCCACATATGGATTGAACTCTTTCAGCCAGAGGATCACAGTGTTTTATTGTCTGTATTCATGGCACAAGCCCACTGTCTGAATAAGTGGGATTCCATTCTGGAAAACACTAAAAAAATAATTGATTTCAAGGCTTATGCTTGGTCTCAGTTGTACCAATTGCTTGTGTGCATGACATCAGCTAAGCTGTTAGCTTCTCTACGTTCTCCTAAGCACAGGCTTGTGCTCTTAATAACTCCTTAAAACATCCCAGAATTTTTGAGTTGTTGCAAAGCAAGTAATAAACTAAAAAGTTAAAAATAATAAAACAGGTAAAGGCAGACCACAGTCTGCCACAGAGACCCCTGACGCCCAAAAAACCAAAAGAAACCAAAAGAGAGTTTTGAACAGAGTTCTTTTATCAACATCACCAGGAAGTAAAGCAAAAAAATGGGGAAGGAGGGGGGAAGAATTGAAAATTCTCTCAGATGTAATCCACTTTTAATTATTTCTTAAACTTACTTCTTTAAAGTTAGACAAAGTGAAAGGAATAGAACAACCACTGTCTTAGTAAAGGCTGATCCACTGACAGCAAAGTTTCTCCCAGCATTTAATCAAGTGAAGGGTAATTTGCTGTGAAAAAGATACATGCTTGTAACAAAACAGAGAATAATGAAAACTGTGCCAAAGAGATTTGTAATAATAGTACATTAACAAATTAATAATAATTCTTACTCCCTCAAATATATTTATGCTTATGACAGAGTAATTACAAATTACGATAACCAGTTCTAAATGAATTCAACAAGGAATGTGAATCTGCATAGCAAGAGCTCCCTCCCAGAACTTCCAGAGCAGACAGATGCAGGACCAGACTTCCATAAAGCCCAGGGGGTTAATCTTCAAGGGCTCAGCACCCTCAGTTGTGGATGGACAGATTTTTCTATATGCCAAGGTCATATTTAGACACTTTCATGATTTCAAGAAGCAGCTGCCCCCCATTGCCCTGGCAGTACCACAGAGATCAGGACTCTGCACACAGACACACACAACTCTGAGCTCTTGGGCTGAATACGATCACTTTGTTTTGGTGCCTAAACAGGGGATAAGCCTTTGAAGGAAATCTGGCTCACATTGTGGATAATGACTCTTCTTTCAAAAATCTGGTCCATGGAGCATTCTTTGGATTTCTGACAACAACTTCCTTTCTCATCTAAATCCGGACAGACCAAGTGGGTGACCTGCTGTGCATAGCTACATGGAAGCTGAAAGCTTATTGCTCCATCTGAAGTGTGTACTGGACAGGAATCCTAACTATAAGTGAATACAAATTGTAGTTTTTCCTCTTCAGTTTATTGTAAAATTCTCAGGTCTCCCTGTCTTTCTAGAAGGGGTTATGTGGTCCTAGAGTAACACCTGACAGCCCATACAACAGAAAAGGCAACATCGAATTACTATCACTGTATTGTGAGAATAGTGTATACTAATGTTTTCTACATCAAGAAATTCACCATTTTTCAATAACAGTGTATAAATATAGGGATCTATAACAAATAATAAAAAATTCTGGTTCTCAGAGAGTGTTTTACTCAGTTATTTCCTGTGAAACCATGAGAAGCTCAGGTAAGTCCAATGGGTAATTCACTGTGGAAAAGATGCTGAGCCCCCTGGGGACACACATGATGCATATGTTTAGAGGGCAGTGAAAACCAAGTACTTGAAAACATGAGAAACAGGCACCTGTTTCTGATTTTTATAAAAATACTGCTTGACTTACAGAAAAGCCAGCTTGTGAGAGCATAAAGCAAGGGATCTGTACTCCTTGCTTAGAAAGGCACCCCCTATCCAAGGAGTTTACAGGGTTTTGCTGTGTTTGTGCAGTACCTGGCTACAACAGAGTGCAAGTCAATAACTTGTGCTCTTCAGCAATGTTGAAAAAAAAGAGTACATTTCTCTGCCATGTCACAGAGTATGTCATGAGGTACTTTCCTCACTCCTCCACTCTTCTCTCCTGAGAGTGGTAAAACTCAGAGATTAAACAGTATTCCCTCCCACTCTCTTGTTAAGGATGCTTTAAGCCTTAACTTTTTAACAGGCTGCCCGTTTCTCCTTCCTTGTTGCTCCCTGTGTAGGTGAGGAAAGGCTTTTTCAGACATGCACTCCCCAGGTTACACATCCTTTTCCTCACAGGGGAAGCAGGCACCAGCTTCCTTCAAGGGCATCTGCTACATTTGTCCTGCTAAACGGGACAGGCAAAACCAACCCCCTTGTCCTCCAAGACAGTCATGAGTTGAGAGTTTCAGCCTGCTGAACAGGTTAAATCCAACAGGCATAAAGACACTGGCACTAAGCCAGAGGCAGGAGCTCACAAGGAAGGAGCAGTTAGTCCTCACCCTTAGTAAGGAAGCACTGGTTCAAGAAGAGCTCACTTCTAAAGACATCCCCTTCAAACCCCCAAAGCCCTTACCTCAATCTCTTGGCCCTTTTCTGCTCTCCCCTCCACACGGCCACCTCCATCACGCTCTCCTGGAAAACAGGGTCAAGGCAGAGGTAGCTCCGCAAACACCCTGGACTGAAAGCACTTCTGAACAGGTCAGCCTTCGTGGTTCAGAAATTTCCATGGCAATGAGTTCTCCTGTCTCCTCAGGGAGGGGTAGCCTCACTCTTCCTCAGCAAAGATCCTGGCTGAGGGCACAGCCCCACGTGCCACCTCAACATCCCAGGGCAATCCCATATCAACCTCTGCCCCTCACAGCCAGCTCCAGTCTTCCTCCCATACCTCCCATGCCCATTAAAATCACAAAAACTGAAGGTGGATAAGTGACTTTTTTTTTCTTTTCAGCTCAAGGGAAGCACACCTTCCTGCCCACAATGAGATGGAAAGAAAAGGAAAGGAGAGACAGGCCACAAGCTAAGGGAGACACTGTCTCACCTAGGGTGCACACCAGGACCCTGCCTTGGCAGCCTCCACAGACCCCAGGCTTTCTGGCACAGACTCCTGCATGACTGGGAGAAAGATACCCTTCATCTCTTTGCTTTCAGTCCTCTTCATTAAAATAACATAGCACATCACCATGCAGCTCCAGACAGGTCAGACTCTCAGCAGCAGGCACTCAGTCTGGAATGACCAAAAATCAGGAGTTATACTGGGCTATATTCCTTGTTTTAAGTTTCTCAGTCTTCTTCCACAAAGCCCATCATATTTTATTTGAGAATTAGGCCTGCTGTTACACCTGCCTCACTGCTACACACTAACAGTGATGAAAATGCAGGCATCTGCTGCAAGTAGATCAGCCATCATCAGCATAAAAGATTATTTTATTTTCCGTCTTGTTGTAATGTCTTCAAATTACCTTAACACACCAACTAGCATGACAATGTTCTAAAATTACCATAACTGTTACTATAAAAATGTTAGAAGATATTACTCCTCTTTTTCATCTTTATTTTTTAGTCCAGATAAAATGGAAAGCAGCAAGCAATAATGTTAGAGAAACAGGGCAAACAAACAACTGGAGATTGACAAAAAATGTTAATATCTTAAATTAGTAAATCCTATTTTCATTTCTCTAAGGTTGTTAAATACATATTTCTTCTATTTGGTGGTAAGTGCTTACGAAATATAATCTATGTATTTCACCCAGGAGAGCCCTATTTGTGATACAGACAAAACCATTTCAATCTCTGTTCCATCCATACAGAGCCATAACAACAACTGACTTTTGTGGTGCTCCACTACATTTATCCAGCACAAGTGAGTCTAGACCCTGACCCTTGAATTGTTCACAGAGAATCAAATGCAGCCCTTATTACTCTTGAGAATAGAAACATGTAAGTAAAGTGGGTACTTGGAATAATGCAAAGTGCCTCTTCAATAATGCTGTTTGTGAAGCTGCATTGTGTTTGGTTCATAATGGGCAGCTTCAACCCTGGTTCAGCACTGGGCAAGAGTTCTTAGAGAATGCAACAAAGATCCATAGAGTAGCTATGTTACTGCAACAATTAAAATCGCTTTGAAGAAGAGAAAATGTCCAGATGGAAAAGATGAGACAGCAACAATTACACGGTGACAGTGGTTTTGTGAAAGATACCCAAAACAGAAAGATCTCTACAGAACAGAAGAAATTTATGTTGACAATGCTTTTAAGAAAACCTATCAGAAATAACCCTTTGTTCTAGGACCAGAATGCTTTCCAGGACCATTACCTCTTCGAGGCTACTCATCCCGTTCATTTTTAATTAGCTTTTTCTTAGCTGTGCTTGGTTCCATTTCCGCTGTAATAGCTGTCTTTACTGCTGTCCTCATACCAGAAACGTTAGCAGGCAATCAGTGCTCTTTGGGCAGCGACTTGGATTACAAAGGCACAAAGAAGCAGATTTTCAGGCCAGGCTTCTCCTGCTTTTGGTCAGTAAACTGTCCTGAGCAGGGAGATCTAGTCAAAATGAATCAGACACATCTGCCTATTCCTAGATATCTGCCTAAAGGTAAAAGCAGAACCAGCTCAGAGTACTAATGAGGCAAATACTTGAAGACATACTGTTTTAAAAGCGAACATAACTCCATAAGCAGAACCCAAGTCACCAAAGCCACAAGATGTGATTTTGTTATACTTCTGTAGCACCTTTCATTTTTAGCAATAATTCCTGGTTTTTATCACTGCGTCTTAGACTAGAACCTAAGCTCTAGTTTTCCCCAATAAGAATGAATAAACCTGTACTATCTCCCTTTCAGTATGCTCCAAAATTGTTAAACTTCTCAAAGGGTTGATCCTGAGGATTTGGTTTCATTTCCTCAAATTTCTTGAAGTATTCCATAATGCTGTATCTTTATCTCCCCAGCTACAATTGTCTGCTTTCTCCCAAACAGATTTTTAGAATTCTTTAGCAAGAATGCTGTAGCAGCTAAGATTATTCCAATATGGTAGAAACAGTCTAATTAACATCCAACAGCCATTTTTGCTGTTCTCATTGCACTTGAGCAGAAACTTGATATAAGTTACAGATTTTGTGCTCCCCTTTTTCACAGATCACTCAGTTCTGCTGTCACTTCTCATAAGGAGTGTAGCAGAGGGAGCTAAGAACCACCACCTTCTTTTTTACCTCCAACAAAGGGCATAACAAAGTTCCTCATTCCCAAATACAGTCAGGTTCACAAGCAACTGCAGGCATTTCTCTCCTAGCTGATGTTGCATTCATAGGCTCTCCTTCCATATGGTTTCCCACAATAGTTATTTGTAAACACGGTAACAGACATGATCATGAAAATGCACACAAAACTCCAAGTACTTAAACTTAGATCACTTCCCTCTCCAGAATTACCTCGTTTATGACATATTTCCTTGATTTCCTTAGCCCCTACTAATCAGAGGGAGTTACTGAGGTATGTCAAAAATGTTTATCAGTTTCTCAAGCATTCAGTGCTTTTGAATGTTAAGTATAGGTTCAGTTTAATTCTATTTTTATCTAAAATAGTCTGCCCATTTCTAATGGCTTGGTTATATTCCAAAAAAAAAAAATCTCTTTCTAATTTTAGCAGAGAGTTTGCAGCATACTCTCCTCCTCATTTATAAATGTTTTAAGGTCTCAACACTACAGATTTTTCCTCTTTTCCATATTAGTAAGGAAAGGTGCATTTTATTTTAAACTGCTTAATTAATACACATTTTGTAAAACATTTGGCAGTAGTAACTTCCCCAAAATGATGATCTTGCAATTATGCATCTTAAGTTGTAATGACTGAAGACCAATTCAGTTGCTGCAAAATTAACATCAGCATCAAACAACCATCTCCCTGAGCCTGTTTACTCTCATCTACTGATCTAGAATTCTTATCAAGAGCATGATAAATTATTAAGATGTATGACAACAAAGACTCCTCCTTGAGTGATACTACAAAGGCATTCTTCTACTGTTATTATTATCAAAGCAATTGAAAGATGCAGAAAGATGAAGTAGGGTCCTGTGTAAGATTCATTTCAGGAAGATGTGTACTTAAGGTCCTCCAAGGAAAGAGGAGAGCCAGTCAAGGGAGAATGCTGAATCTATGGCATTTCACCCCAACACTCTTGCCATCTTCCATTCAGAGAGTGACCGTGGAAAATGCTGAAGAAAAAAGTTATAGTCCAATATTCTGTTGGCAAAGTACAGTCACTGGCATTTATTTTGTCATCATAATAGCCCCTGGCAGGCTATCCTTCCCAGCAATACAACAAACATTTTAAATGGCTTTTCAGCTAAGCAGCTTGGAGAGCTGTGCAAAAAAACCCACAAGTAAGCAGTTTCAAACCAGGAGTTAAAGCAACAGTAACTGCTACTTAAGTCCTATTCATTTGCAATCCCCATTGTGACAACACAAAGAAAGCAGCCAGTCAGGATTCATTGCTTAGGTACTGTGAACAAAACTTATTAGCTGTTTAGGTGTCAGCTAAGATCATAGAACAGTTTGGGTTGTGAGGGACTTTAAAAATCATCTGGTTCCAGTATCCCTGCCGTGGGCAGGGACACTTCCCACTAGATCAGGTTGCCCAAAGCCCCTTCCACTGTAGCCTTGAACACTTCCACAGATAGGGAGTGAATAACCTCTGTTGTTCCAGTGCCTTACCACCCTCAAAGCAAAGAATTTCTTCCTAGAGTCTAGTATAAACCTATCCTCTTTCAGTTTCAAACCACTCCCCCTTGTTCAGGAGCTGCACACCCTTGTCAAAAATTCCTCTTATAGGCTCTCCTTTAGGTATTGAAAGGGTCTCTAAGGTTTCTCCAGGCCGAACAGCCCCAGCTCTCAGCGTGTCTTCATAGGAAAGTTCATAGGAAAGAACCTCTGAGAACCTTCACGGTCTCCTCTGGTCTTACTTCACCAGATCCATGTTCTTCCTGTGTTTCCAACGCCAGAGCTGGACACGGCACTGCAGGTGGGGTCTCACCAGAGTGGAGCAGAGGGGCAGAATCCCCTCCCTCACCCTGCTGCTGCCCACACTGCTTTGGATACAGCCCAGGGTGAAGCTGGCTTTCTGGGCTGCAAGTGCATGATGATAACAAATTTTACTGGAGAGATACATTTGTTTAGTGAAATAGAGTCGATACACCTTTGGGATGAGAAAAGAGTGACTGAGCACAAATAGTAGTTTGCTAATGAAAAGGCCTACAGATTGCTGGCAAACAAAAGTTTCTGAGCACTAAGCTCGTGTACTGAACTTGCATCAACAGCAAGCTTCCAGCTCACAGGGTTTTCTTAACTTTCATTCTATACTTCTACATTCTTCTAGAATACTGTGCATATAAGTCATTCTTATACAGGTTCAAATCACATATTTTTCAAAAACATTCTCAAATTGTTTATATTGAGGAGAGACACCTTGCTGTTAACTGTAGGAAGGAGAGGGATCAAGGAGAGAATAGACACTGAAGTGCTCATCTAAGAGGAGCTTGGAATGAAAGAGGTTTTTTTTCCCTTTAGCACTGCACTTGGATCTTGGACCAGTCACAGCCTTAGTCTCTCTTCTTCTGAGTCTCAGACTCTAACATTTGATAAGCCTTCAAGACCATGACAAAGAATATTTTCTCCAGATCAAGAGAATCTCATCTGTCATCTTCCTACTGCTTTAATGGGCATAGGACTCAGCTATAAATTCATGTGACCCCCAGAAGAAACAAAGGAATTCAAATTTAGAGAGCATTCACCTGGCAGGTACTAAATAAATGTACAAGCCTAGGCCCAATTGGTCCCCAGCCCACATTCTCAAATGCACACCACAAAGCAGCAGACATACTGATCACAGAAGCACAGACTTTGCCCTTCAATCTGTGAATTAATGCCCCTAACAGACATACAGTAGTTCTGAGAAATAATGTGTTCTTTAGGATAAAATATGCAAGACTAGAGCTGAGTCATTTGACACGTGGTCTAGTCCCAACCCCACTATTACATGATTATCCCAACCCAAATCATTACATGATTGTCTCACTAGTTGACTTATTTCCAGTTTAAACATAAATTTACCTTCTTGTTTTGTATCAATGTGACAGTCCACCTGCAACACCCACTAACAGAAAAGCAGAGGCTGCTTTGCCCTTTCTAGTGCAAGTTAGAGGAAATTGAGTCATATGGCTGCAGGCGAAAGCATATTTCCCGCTTACAAGTCTTGCTGGAAGGCTGTTCCAGGCCCTTATCCCAGGAAGATTGGAAATCTATTTCTAAATCATTCTAAACATTCACAATTCATCATTTTTTTTTCCTTTTTCTTATCTTTAAATTAAATACACATAGTGCTTCCAGTCTTCATGCATTTGTCATTCTCCATTATATTTCCTTCCATATACTTTTAAACAGAACCCTTGCAAATATTTTCCTGCCAAATAAAATTATGAAATTTTGTGCCTTCCCTTCACCAGTCACCCTCTCAATGTACAAAACTGGTTTAATCTACCATTGGCAACCTAATTCTGATGGTCTACTATTTATTTTCCTTCTCCCATCATGTAGCACTGTTTACTTCCTTTTAAATTTTGTTGAGGAATTACAAATGATTTCATGGTCAGACAAGGGCTGCACCAGTTGAGTGGCTAAATACTGTACTTTTCTAAAATGACTAATTTATTTAACTGACATTAAGCGCCTGTTCTCTGCTACAGTTAAATAACCACCTTGAATGGCAGTCTGGTTCCCAGAATTAAAAACCTTTTAAATTCCACTCCTGCAAATATGTTTTCTTTCTCTACAAGAGAAAAAGCTACAGGAGTGGTTGGGCTACTTGAGAACATGTCCCACAGGCCTTGATCTTGCGAGGTGATGAGTCATTAATTCTGACTGAATTTAATGAGAGCTCAGGTTCTCAGCACATTTTGGGTTAGAGTCCCAAGCTCAGAACCAAACACTGGTAAGAAGTTTTCAGTAAACATAGAGCAGCCGTTGAGAACAGGAAGATTGAAGAGTTTACAGAAGAATAGGTAAAAGGACAGGAGAACTCGAAAAAAAATTTTGAACATAAATCTTTAAACATCTGAAAACCCAGATCAGCAGCCAATGAATATGCTAAATAAATGAGCCATTTTTCTTACTCAAATAATCACAGCAGCATATATTTTGGTGCCAGTTTGAAGAGATTAGAGCAGAGATAATATTAGATTCAGTAAACAACTAGTGAACATACATTAGTATTCTGCATCTTTTATAACTTAACCCTTTGGAATAGCAATTAGTTTTCAGCTTAATTGACCAAATAAAGTTGGTAGAATGACAAAACTGAGGCATTTTATTGATCACAGTTTTTAATGCAAACTGAGGACTGCTGAGGTAGCAGAACTGTCTACAATAGGTTAAAGCGTGCAGCGATAAACTCCCCATCTCCTATCAAGCCTTCAGCATGCTGTTCACTACACAGTCTTTATCTTCACATGCTGACACATGTAATCTAACATTCTCACTTTGCCACAGTGGAAGCAATTGCTTGACAATTTGATTATGGTTTCCTGTCAGCTCATACACAGAATATTCTTGGAGCTTTCAAGATCTGCAAAATATTTTGATTTTAGAATGATAATAATCTTGTGGGGAAAACATCATTTAAAATATTGATTTCTGATAGGAAACCTGCTCCAGATCTGCATGCAGAAACTGCTCTGAACATCTAGAAGCAGATATGCTGCACATGAGGAGAGGCAGAAATGACAGTAATGTGCAAATAACAGAGGGAGAGGGTCAGTGGATGAAAGCTGCTGTCTGACAGCTGCTCTCCTCACTGTGTGAAATGAGTGGATGGTCCCAGTCTGGGCTGTGGGAGACAGGGATCCTCCCCACAAAATTCTAGACAGTCTGAGCATAGAGGCCAAATCCTGAAAGGACAGAAGGGACACCTTTATGTCTAAAAATGGTATCAGCAAATCCTAGGTGAGGTCCATGAAAACAGAGAAAGGAAGAAGACATGCCCAGTTGCTGCCTTTTTAGTTGCATCACTAAGACAATTGAGCACTGCACAGCAATTGCTGTCAGTCTAGCACCTTGGGTTTGTTTTTCAGAACATGTTCTATAGCTCTGTATTTGTGGGCTGCAGCCAAAGAACTATTGCCCAGGTCAGAGGCTGGGGCCAAAACTGAACTGAAGCCACCTCTGCATTCCCTCTGCCCTGTAGTGGCTTGGTATTAAATTGACCCCCTCATAGTTTATCCCATTTTATGTTACATGTCAAAACCCCCAGTGGGTCAAGGTGATGTCTAACACCATGCAGCAAAGTCTCAGTCAAACTCTTGGACTCCGGCCATGTCCTAGAAGCTCAGTGTTCACACAGACCTCTTGGTATAGCCAGAGATGTCAAGTGGGTTCTCTGTGTTAACAAAACTACCAGAGCAGCTGCAACACACTTGGTAGGCTGAGCCCACGCAGTTCAGTTTGTTGCCTTCAAATGAAATTTCAAGAAACATTTTTGTAACAAAAGAACACTTGCTTCTCTGAATGTCAAGTGATATAGAGGTCTACATCCTGAGGAACAAATTGTGTGAACTTTTCAGAGACCAGCTTCTTTCACCATATAGTCTGGATTCCTACCTCAAACTGAAGCAAATGCAAGACAGACATCCAAAGAGTTTTACTTTTGTGGATGTTGAACATATGCAAAATTATCCTAAAAGCGGAATTGCCTTGTCACAAAAAAGTTAAAGTAGACCTTTTACTTGCTTAAAATATAAAGTGTTATGGGCTTGCTTTTTGGTTTGGGGCGTTTTTCTTGTCTACATTGCTGTTTTCACGACATCACAATATATTGCCTTTTCATTTTTCTTGTTGCCATTGTCCCCAAGGTATGATAGTTACATGACAGAGAACAAGAGAATAACTACAGTGATGCAAGACAGAGCAGTCTTGAATATCTAGAATCAGACTGAAAAGCGAGCACATTAAAATTGCAGAGATATCACTGAAAATAATCCTATTAGTGAATCTGCATGACTAACAATAATTTATATGCACCCAGAACATATGTGCACCCCCAGAACACAATCAATCACTTCACCTGGAATACAGCCACTCAGCACTACAATATTCACACATACAAGCTGTTAGCTATCATTAATCAAAAAGCATTTAACTAATTACTTTAACTTTTAAACAACAAATTTATGAATTTACACTAAATTACCAAATTTCCATGATATCTTATTTTATCAAAAGGTATTCAGCTCATAATTTGCACTGCAATAAATGATAGACAATCCTGGTGACACAAGAAGCAAATGTGTCACATTAGACACCCTGTACTGTGAAAACCTTCACAAGTGTGAAGAAGCCTCAGAGAGGCTAAGAGCCACATGGACCTCAGAAGGGAGAGTGTGAACCCCTTACATCTAATGGGATCACAAGAAATTGCCAGACTGAAAACACCCAAATGTAAGACATCTTCACTTGCTGTACAGGATACCACCACTCACTGAAGCAGAACTCTTGAACAGGAAGAGCAGCTTAGGAAATAAAAATTATCTAGTGAAATATAAAAGAGATTTTCTTCCACCAAGGAGAAAAGCATAGAAAGCCTCTCTCAGCCTTGTTAGATGAGACTGTTTAACCTAAGACACCACTGTTTGAAGAGAAATTATTTAGTTGTAACCAGTTGATTCCACTGTTGTGCTGTAGCCAGTTTGCCAAGAGTGTTAAAATACCATTACTATTTCATGATAGATTTTTCATTTAAAAAAAAATGACAGCCTGCATGAGAAGGGAGTATGAACTACTAAAGCAGAGTACTTTGACAAATGGAGTCTCAGATTAGATTAATTGAAAGTGTTGTATTTTCTAAAATGTAATTATGTATACTTTTTATAACCAATGCTGATTTACACATACAAATGAAATGAAAAATAGAAAGCAATTCCCAGCAAAACATAGCTCAGCTTTTTCAATTCCTATGAAATTTTTCATCTTTAAAGTGATCAAAATTTAAACTGAAGTGCTTTCTAGATGGTATCTAAAAGCTGTTTTAGCTTAAGACTTTTGTGACCAAGAAAGCATTTCTCACCAAA
Source organism: Erpornis zantholeuca (assembly GCA_013400515.1). Lineage (NCBI taxonomy): Eukaryota > Metazoa > Chordata > Aves > Passeriformes > Timaliidae > Erpornis > Erpornis zantholeuca. The sequence goes on along the minus strand of VZTN01003440.1, from coordinate 247,139 downwards.
CTGCTCTTTTCAGAAAGACTATATCTAAGGCTGTGCTGCCCAGCAGAGTAGATATAAGGGTGTGATAAAACACTTCTGGAGTATTTTCCTTCCACAATTCTGTTTTCATTGCTATGCAGATACCCCTCCCAGGAGCTGCACAGAATTCATGAATTGAGTGGCATTGAAACAGCATCGTTGGTCCTTTGCAGTCAGATCTAATAGACATTGACAATATAGAGAGATTACCAAAAAGAACAGCCTCTCATCTCTCTGGTTGACTCCCTGAAGCAAATAATTTGTTTTATAAATGAAGAAAATATATTTTTTATAAATGCAGCAGGTGTGGAATAGAGATGGCTCTTTATTTATGCTAATAATTAAAAATAAATGTCAGGCCTACCACATCCTTGATCATTTAAGTCACTTTAATGATACATGAAATATAAAATAAGTCTTCACTAAAGGTCTCTAAAGAGAAAAGGGCAGCACCAGTAAATAAAGAAGGATTATCATGATGGGGCAAACTTGAAAGGAGATGGTATTCATCCAAAGTGCAATTTACTTTGACAGTAATTTTCTGTATTTTCCCTGCAATTATTGAAGATACATTTTTGAGTAAGTAACTTTTTCTTTGAGAACCTCAAAGGTTCTTTCTTTGGTCTAAAGTCATATTGTCCTGTTAGGTCATATGTTAATGGTGTCACCATTTATTACATAAAAAAAATTATCATGATGTCATCAACTTGTCATTTACAGCCCTAATACAGGATTAGGAAACTGAAGGGAAGTGTCTTGGGACATGAATTTAAAATCAATGAGTTCAGCCTCATAGAGCTGAAATGTGAATGATGAATGCAAAATCATTTAAGAATTCTTATTTTACGCCAACAGTTAATATGGTGAAGGCAAACCCATTTCCAGGGATTGCTTCTGAATTGTTATAGGTGATTATTCCTGTACTTTGACCTTCAGAGATCTCAAATCATTCCAAAAAAGAATAACTCTAAGAACAAGCATGAATGTAATCAGGTGCCACCATGACCCCTTCCCAGCAAACACAGACAGTGCTTGCCATTGTAGGAAGGCATGGTTGATAGCACTGTAGGATGACACACGTCAATGTCACACAGGCTCTAATCTGAAACCTTTGGACATATTCAATGGAAGTCAATATAGCCTAAAACAAACCAGTTATCATATTTTCACCTCCAATTTACACAAAGTTACACCAGATGCTCCAGTCAGAGAAGATGCTGTGAATCAGTTTGCTCCTCCTTTACACCTCAGGAAAGAGAGAAGCACCTCCCCTTTCTCTTGGTCTGCACAGACCAAGATATGTCAGATGTGTCACCACCTCCTTGGTCCCCCCACTCTCTGGAAGGCCAGTGCACCCCTACATCTCCCATCTCCCCAGCCCTGTCAGCAGCAGTCCCTGGCCTTTATCAACACTAGTGCTCTACATTCATTTATGGGCATCCTGTTTCAGGCTCTAAGCCCTGTTAGTGCTGTCTTCTGGAATAAGCTTGTCTTTATTATTTTTCCCCTAACTGTTGTCATTTACAAACCATGTAACTGTAGAACAGCCCTTTTGGGGAGCACTCTTTTAGTGATTGCATTGTCTCATGATACAGATATGTAAAAATCAGGAAAAGCAGAAGCACATCTATATTTTAATGCTATTGTTCTCTGCATAGTTTAACAAATTGCTTCCCTCTATTGGCAACTATTTATGCCACAAAAAAACCCAGCATTTCTCAAATCAAAGCAACATTGACTTCTTTGCTTTACTATTGTCTTCTCATATTCTTACAATGTAAAATTAGTATAAGTGGCAGCATGTTTCCACAAGGAACAGCAATGAAGCTGTCATATCAGAAAAGCTGGTTTGTCTCACTAAAAAAAGTTACAGAGAACACAAGCCACAGAAGGCTTTTGCTGAGAAACCATCTGCTTTAACCATCAGACCATTTCCTGCTCACTATCCTATGTTAGTGCAGGGTAAGGACTATGAAGGATTTCTCCCTCTGTCAAGCAATATCCTTGCACAAGAGCCTGAACTCTAGACAGCTTAGATATATGTTTTGTAAATCATGGACGTTGTAAGCACAATCTTAAAGACTGAAAATTGTCAGAGAAGCGATGGGGAGAAATCCACCCCTTGACAACAAAAGCAGGAGTGACAAGCAACAGGGGGGCAGGGACTGAGCTTCAGCACCTGAGATCAGAGCCACCTCTGCTTCAGGAGCCCAGAGTTTCTCACAGCTTATCCAGGAGCTATACTCCTGTGTCAGGGGACTACCAATACAGAAGTAGTTATTAGGCTACTATTTATGCCAAGTCAAAGTGAAAAAACAAGGTTGACAAGCAAGCAATGGCAGAAATTGCTATTTAATAGTCACAGTCCTATCAAGGACTGCTCATCCACACTTTACACTCTCTCCTTGATGCTGAGCATCTCCCTAGCACTTCTGAACTCTGCTGCAGTAACTGTTCTACAAGGAATTTCTTTGGGGCCTCACAATGTCTTCACCCAGCCTTCTTCAGTAGCCAGCATTACATTTATTCTTTGTTTCTTAATGATTACAAAATGGCTTGGGTTTTTCACCCTTTCTTAAATCCCATACCAAGTTTATGTCTTTCTATTACACTGGTATCTATCCAGTAGCTGGTGTGAAATGAGTTTGTGACAAATTTCCAGTTTTGCAGCAATACATAAATGGTCCAGTTGGCATCCATGCTTATCACACCAGACTGAGAATTTCAGCCAAATCCAGCAAGCACCAGACCAGACCTCAGGGACTGTTCTACAAGGTTATTGTGGCAAGAGGAAGAGCTCAACCAAACAACGCTTGTTTTCTGAATGCAGCATCTGTATCTACCATAGAGACTTCAGCTTGCCTGGAAAGATCAAGAGATGGTTGGGAAGGCACATCTGATCATCTATAGACCTCTGGTCTGCAGAAACTCCTGGTGTAAAGGCAGCAATACCACCAATCTTGCACATTTATCACAGCTAATGCTGCCTGCTGGAGCTGCTCTTGCTTTTCTGCACTTAAGTACCAACGTGCTGGGGTTTCCCTGCGGGGGACGGGTCCTGAAGCAAAATGGCTACACAACATGCCTGTCCCACCCTGCCATGCTGTCACTTTTATTAGTGGTGAGATCTGCTCTCCTACTGCCAAATCCCCCCTTCCCACACAGGGAGCATAGAAAGGGATTTCATACTGTGTTTCCATTAAATACAAAAGCTCAGAAGTAACTCAAATTGTCAGGATTTATTCTGAATCAATTTTTCCCACAATAAATAGAAGTTCAGTTTTCTTGTGGTTAAACAAAATGAAATGCACACCGTGAAAAAAATTAAAGCTGTCGAGCCATTAAATGTTTCACAATTATGTGTATAAATGTTCAGATTTTAATGGGGAAAGGTGTGAGCTTTAGTAATTAATATTAGATGTTGCCAGTAAAAATTAGATTTAGTTTCAGAAAACTGGCTGACCTTATACTCCAGACCATTGCATACGAGACCCTTTTTTCATTAAACAGTTAAGTGTTCACATACAACATCCTATTTCTGATGAATATAGCAGGCAGAAGGGGTATTTCTTACAGTGATTTCCCTACAGGTTTTATAAGTGTGGAGTAGGGAAGAAGGAATTTAAGCAACTAGCTGCTGAAAAGTTGGTTTATACCATAATTACTATCATAAATTATTTTTACCTGAATATTCTGCTCTGTATTCCAGTTGTGAAAGGACAAAGGTTTTTTATTTTTTGAACTACTCAACTTAAAGTTTGCATACCAGGCAGTGCAATTCCCGGTCTAGTTTCCAACAGGACTTCAGGAGAATTAGGCAAAAATACTTAATATCTGTTCCCCAAGTGGTAATTTTTGGCAGCTGGGCATATAGCCCACAGCAGCAGATGAAGTGCTGGCCAGCCTCTGGGGAACATGAAGCAGTGTCCTTCACTGCAAACCTTTGCTAATGCTGAAGGTAGTGCCCGTGTTACTCTCTGGGGCAGTGACTGGAGCAGCTGGGGACTTGTCCTCTTTTATGGAGCTGGTGGTATGAGCACATGGTGAAGGAGCACCATTTGGAAGAGGGAAAGGGCAGCAGGCCAGGAGAACTTGCTTAGGGCCACAGATGTGTGGAGCTGTCAGTAGAGCAGTACTTGGAGTCACCCTGACCCCAGCACTGCACAGAGCAGCAGAGGAGCAGGTCCCAGCCCATCAAACACTGCACTTCTGCGGTGTCCATGGGGGGCAGGCAAAGCAAGAGCAGACTCTGCTTCTCCAGCTGTCCCCATCCCTCACCTGTACTTCGAGACCTCTCTACTGCCTGCTTTGCAGCACTGTCACCAAGGCTTCTTGAGTTAAAGTTATGGTGATATGCAAAGTGCTTCCAAAATGGAAGCTATGAAAAGCAATTAATTTGCACTGGCCATTCAAACTTGACAGCAATGCTTGAACAACCTGGCTGCTCAACCCCTCTCCCTCTGCCCCCATTTGCTGCAGCATTAGATCATCCTGAAGTGAGGGAAAATGGGATTCTTTTCATGAAAGCACAAATAAAAGTGGTTTTCCTTTACCTACAAGAACATTTTCAAGTTAAAGAGGAGAAAATTGCATTAAACACACTCAACTATATTTCCTAAATTATTAATCTAACAAAAGCCAAGCAAAGATCATATATTCAGGAAACACTGCATTTTTTATTAATTGTCTGAAAGGTCCTCTGGCAGCTTCCTCTAAGACTGACTATTCTTTAGGAATGAAGAACTCTAAAAAAAAGAGAAAGATAAATTGCTTTATAATTAGAATAATTTGTAATTCATCAGATATGGAACTAACAGGTATATTAAACTGTTTCTACTAACACTCCTTGCAAAAGCCCACCCATGCAATATTATGCAAAGGATCCACTCTAGGCTTTACATGACAGGGTTTACAAAACAGCCCTCATGGCTGAAGAAGCTCCCAAGGTTCCAAAAGCTTGGAGGTTGTACTTGGGAATGCAATAGCTCCTCCTCATACAGTAGGTTTGACAGACTGTTTCTGACCATCCTTCCTAAGTACTTGCCTCAGAAATACAGTGCCAAAATAAGACTATATTTTTGGATCTGAACAAGGCAGTGGTTTTATTAGCAGTCATTCAGGATGCCACAGCACACACCACTGGCCTCCAGCATGGCTCAGGCTCCTGGGCTGGGCAAAAGACTTGACTGCTTCTCTCCTCAGCTGTGATAGTCACAGAAGAATTAACTGGGGAAGCAGGCAAGGTCTTTGCCAGGTGATGAGGCAACACTCATCAGGATATGTGACTGGGCCCCTGGACAGCTTCTAGTGAAAGGAAGCATTGACCTCAAAGGAAGGCCATCCACCCTACAGGCTCTGCAGCAATTCCACAGGTAGGAGCGAGCTTTATAAATCTCTCCTATTCCTGGTTTGCAAGGACGTTCATTACAGTTTCTTACACAGCTTCCTCAATCCTGCTGCTAAAAGCAATTAACAAAGAAAAAAACCCTCCCATTCCTTCACAAATAAAATACACCACTGCACAAATAAAATCAGGAGTCCACTAGTCCTTGAACTGGTTCTTTTTCTGAATATGTTTTGGTTTTTGGAGGGGTTTTAGAATTTTTAAGAAAGTAGAGTAGAAGTTTATAGTTTCTGTAATACATAGATATTTACTTACCATCATTCAAGCCCTTCTTGGACAGGGACCCCAAGCTTGCCCTGCTCTGAGCTACTGGTTGGAAGAGCACTGTAATGTTGGCAGCATTACTTGTGGAAGCTGCATGAAATGCACAGAACACCCTGAAATACCCTTAAGAACAGCTGTCTGGTATTACTAAGCCAGTTACTAGATGTCAGTCAGAAAAAACCCAAGGTACTTAGCATTACATGCCTTGGTAAACTGAGATTCAAGAACTGGGAATCTATTTGTACATCAAAGTACCTAGACAATAGATCACCCAACTCTCCTGTAAGATTTTGCTGCTAAAGTTATCTACTAGAAACATTAGTCATAGTTTTTTGCTTCTTCCCTTTAGCTTTTGTCATTAGAAAAAACCTTTTTCAACTCAAAAACACAGGCAGAACTTTTTGACAGAGACACAACTGCTAATAGCAGCAAAGACATCTGGTGTGGTTCAAACCCAGCTCACTGCAGAAGACAGGCATGGCAGAAGGTCCATATAACTTGGGACAAGCAGACAGCAGTATTCCCTCCACAGCTGTTTCCTACTTGTGTGCAGAGGTGTGTTCCAGGTAACCAGTGCCTTTCCACATTACAACATAGCAATTCCAGCCAACTACAAGAGAGGAGCAAGAGCTGATGCTACAACTCAGGCTCTATCACCTCGCAGCAGATGTGAGCCAGCCCTGAGCTTTTAATGTCAGTACTGCTGTCTTGTACCAGCCACAGCTGGGCATCGTCTTCACTACCACAAAAATTCTGTAGAGAAATTATATATTAAAAGCTTTTTTTGCCTGTATTATATTGGATAACATAGGATTCTCTCTGACCCATGCCTCTATAGTGCATGCAAATGTTATTTGTTTATCTACCATTCAAAAAACCCAGCACTAACTGAAGCCCAAACTCCTCATTGCATAAGGAAGGAAGGGAAAATGCAAGTTTGACTTTAGCTTTTAGAATTAATACAAGTTTTGAAGTGCCACTTACCAAGATACAGCTGTCCTCTAAATTTATTGTCAGCTCTTTCCTATTATAATTCTTATATCCATGAGGGTGTAAGCTTGGAAACTTTCACATTTAAGCCTAGAAACTATCTGTTCAGGGTTTTTTTTTATCTTTATGGCCATAGCTACATAAATGATATAATAGAAGTCTTTATTTTAAAAGCTTTTTCTCATTAGTGTCTGCTCTCAGCTCTATAAATCACTGTGCTGTACATGTGACTGTGCCCTGCCACACAGCTCCAAGTACAGAATGGACAAATGAAGCTGTTACAAACCCATACTAAGTGACATTTTTAACACATACATTTTGAGAACTCTTTAATTACATATTTTTTGTGATTTCTGATTAAACCAAAATTGCTTTCAATGGCACATAATAAATCACACCACAGAATTATTCACATTCTTTCCAAATGTAGTCAAATGATTTGTTTGCTACTTTTGGGACTGAAGTCCATTTTCACTTAAGAAAATAGTAAATTTAAAAAAGCACTTCTAGATACTCTGATAACTCCAGATCTTTCTTAAACTTATTTTTCTCTATTTCCCATAATCTCCAGGGGTGGTTTTACCTTCTTTAGGTAAAAGAAAACTTAGCAGCAGGTCTATGGGTAGCACTGCCTGCCAGTGACAGTGCGCTGTCTGCTGCCTTCTATCAGAGTCCCTGTACAATCAGAAGAATTGCAGTTTGTGGTCAACTTGCATCCTCATGAAAGTATTACCACAAAATAATCAAAAATGATCCCGTTAAGATACTCCACAGCTGAATACTTTAACAAGAAATAAAGTATCCAGCAACTTATTTTCATCTGTCCAGGTCTTGTTTCTCTAAGAGATGACTTTTCATTTTTTCTCACTGTCTCAAGCCATACAACTCTCATTTCCCCCTACTTTAAACACTTCAATGACACTGTAGTCAGCTTCCAGAAATACTTAGACATGAAAAAAAATTGTTGATTTGAAAGTATTTTATGTAAAATCCAGAATCAATGGCTATAATATTGAAAGATACTTTTATACTGATCAAAAAGAAGACTCATTTAATTGCTCTATCATCTGAAATACACAAATACCTGCATTAAATGTAGTTAAAATCCCTTTATCACTCAAAGGTTTTTATCCCTCTATTTCATTGCAATAAAAAATATGGCCATTGCCAGCTAAAGAATAGGAACTAATAACTCATGGGGGAAAAGTCAACTTTTCTTTTAGGTTTGTATATATATACACACACACACACACAACAGCTCTGTCTCCTGTGAGGGTTTTGTAGCTGTATCTCAGTACTTTGGAATATAATGCCACTCAGTGTTCTGCAAGATACAATTTAGAGTTCTCTACTAGGAAAAGGTTTTATTTACTGTCTTACAGATTACAAGATAGCAATAAAGACTTTTAACAGATAAAAAATTGTGCTTGCTCAGCATTAACTTACCTTTTAGAAGCGCTCTTCATACAAAACATTTGAGATTTTACAATCCTTGTGCCAGCCTGGTTTCTCTAACACTTCCTTCGGGAGACACGAAGGCTGAGAAACAGTTGATGTAATTTTTTGAGTAAACATGAGGAGATATCTGCAATATAGAGAATATTTGCCTTATAGAAACAATTGGACAGAAAACTACTATCAGTACAATGGGAGCAACCACAAGGCTGAGCTACAGCATGCTGACTTCCTAGAGTAGGAGAGTTTCTAATGTTTAAATGCTGCTGTTCACATAATTGCTACAAGCAAAAAGCTGTTTTCCTCTATCATATTATCTACCCTTCAGAGAGCTAAAACAGGTAAGCTCCCAAGTTCATGCACAAATTTCTGAGGAAGAAGAGCCATCAACAACTCAAATTCACCTCCTCAGCCAAAGCTAGAGTAAATTCCTTGGCTTGTTTACTCTTTATCTTGAGAGAGGGTCCAGTTTATCACAGCTCTTCCCTGGTTAAGTTGTCATAAGAAAATACAAAGCCATTAGCCAAAAGCAAAAGAGAAAGCAGAGGCACATGCCTGCCTTGAAACTTCACAGGACACCTACATTGAAGGACGAACCTCCAGAATCAGGTTTCTAAACAGATCATGCAAAACAGGTTCTTTGAAACACTGAAAAACAGTATTTTTAAATTCTCCTGCTGTCTCAACTGTTGGTTTCATGTGTTTCATGGGGAATCACACCACAAAGGAATTTTAATTAGACACTTCTTTACTCAGCATCCTGTCTTCAAGCTGAATGGCAGGAAACAATCAATGCCTTGATGAATAAATTGTCAATCAAACCATATCCCTACATTTGGTTTCCTCAGCCAGAAGAGCACTGTGAAAGAATACTCCTGTAATTAACCCTCTCTGCCCTGCACTGTCAGGAATGGGATGATCAATCCACTTTCCATCTACCCTTAGCACCACTGATAAAATTGATCCTCACAACAGCAAATGTTTTGTTTTCTCACTCCACCACTGAAGACACCCTGTCAAAAACATTTTTCAGATAATCCTTTTTCTACTGAGCCATTTTAAGCATGAAAAGTGCTAACCATATAGATCCATTTTGCAATACAAAACATTCAATTAAGCTGCACCAACATTCATGGTGATTACTAGAGATCAAACTGAAGGACAACCAGAAGTGACTTATCTATGCTTGAGTCTGGTGACCCCTTCGTTCCTTGCCAGGGAATGTGAAGAAATAGATTAATCAAGCACAATAACCACATGTTTACTTTTTTTAAAAGCAATCATATTTCCACAGTCAGCAGAGCACTGACAAGTTGTTGCATGATTTTCTCAGCAGCCATGGCTCACAAAATCTTGTGTTTGTAATCAAACTGCAGCAAACAGCTGTATCTCTACCTGTCATCAAGGCCCTAAGGGAAGGCACAAGCAGTGTGCAACTCCTACTGCCAGGATGTATTCTCCAGCTGCTGGAAAACCCTTTGATCAAAACACACTTTTTTAGGGTAACAGACAGACATGTAAGCAGGACATCAGAGAACTACTTTAATGTCCGTCCTTTATTGCCATAGAAAAGGCACTAAATGTAAGACATTCTTAGGACCTTTGCCTGAAATACCTCTATCACTTATAAGATTTATAACCTGAAAATTATTTTTCCTCCTCTCACAGGCTTCATTAGGGGGGAGATGGAAAAGAATAAACATACCGATGAGAAGAATCTTATTTTAATGGATTGACAAAGACAATTTTGTGGATGACGATATGACTGCACTTATTCATTTTTAATCACAATGTATTAACCTGTGGTGAAGAAGGCCCAAATCAGCAATGCATTTAAGGAAGTCTTTAAATCAAAGCAGACAAACAGCCACACTACTGCCTACTACCATTAGATCATTAAGATGCTTAGAATTAAGCACCAGTTTAACATATTGTTAGATGGTGTCCTTAATATTGGCAGAGCAGATAAACAAGAAAAACAGAGTATTTAACTCATATCTTACAAATACATTCCATCATCACAGGTTTCTGAACTCTTCAGGAGTTAAAAAAAAGTTCCTAGAGTCCTCTGGAGTTAGGGTTGTGGGTTTAAATTTAGGAATTTCATTTGTAGTGAGTGACATTTTCAGTAGGATGGTCAGACAGTGTGGCTTACAGGAAAACATCCTAGCCTCAACAGCTACCATTGTGTCCCAGCAGATTATGCAGAACAAGGATTTTGACCCAGTTTTGGCATGACTGTTGTTTACAGCTCAACCTGCAGCTGACTGGCTTTCCTGGATTTACCTCTGTCTTTCCAATGTATTTATCCAGTTTTAGGTTATTTTTTGTTTTCTCTGACAATTCTGTTCTAGACATGCTGCAAGGCACCCTTCCTGATGAAGTGGATGAGTTTACCAACACCTGGTGCATTTTAAACCCTAGAACAGCCAGATGGTAAAGAGACAGACTCTCAGCAAATGTCATTACAGCAACGAAAGCAGTGCTTCTGCAGACAGAAATGGTCCCTCGGGAAGGGAAAGCAGGAGAGAGGGCAGGTTGATGTGGTCCTGTTTTCTTAACTTATGCTGCTGGAAACACAGCACAGAGTGCCATGCAGCACACGCAGACCGGAACCAGCAGGCACAGGAATAACTGAGCCCCCTCACAAGCCTCCCTCTGAACTGTCAAAGGATTGCCTCAAAAGCCGCATTACACAGCAGCCCAAACAACAGGTGGTTTTGTGAAGCTTCGGGATTACCCACCTAATCTTCTTAAGGAATGAAATAGAACAGCCACAGAGGGCTCTACGGAGGAAGATCACAAAGTTCATCAGCTGAGATGTGATTATAAGAGAGCTAATCAGTTTAGCCACAAAGTAGATCATGCTATTTGTTCTTTGAAAAGCTCCTCAGCTTCTTCAGAGATTCTCTGTGCTCCCCTTTCCCTGTCCTTGCCCCTCTTCTGTTTACTCCCTTTTGTCCACATACACAGAAAGCATGGTATGTTAAAGATTTCATTTTAACCAAGGAAAAAGAAGTATATATTAAAAACACTCCCTACATACCAGTGTAGTACAGCAAGAGCCTTAAAAGTCTAGGAAACAATTACTCCAAATTATCACTTCCATTTGTACTGCTCACTTCTATGTGCATCTATGCTCCTCGTGGTGCTGTACTTAGTTTTCAGTAGAAAACAGCTCAAGGGTTTGCACACCAGGCAGAGTCATGAAACTACTGAGATGCCATAAATCTGCATGGCTAGTCCAGCCAGAACTCAGTCTTCAGAAAACAGAATATTTATATTGTGAACAGGCAAAACACTGCTAACACCTTCTCTCCTAGTCCGGGGTTCTCCAGAAGCCCTGCTCTCCTCTCAGGGAATAACTCTGCATGTTTCCAGAAGCTCATTTAAGACCATTCAGAACATGAAGTAGCATCCTCTCCCATGAGCATCATTTTACTATAAGCAATGTCTAGCTGTAAACAGAAGCAGCATCCAGTAGACAAATGTAAGTGGAAACCTTCTTGACAGTGTGACTCCTGACCCTTATTTTCTGTATTTCAGCCTCAGTCCCAAATGACAATTCCAGGGAACTTTCTCTTAAGATTACCAAAACAGAAGCAGCAATAGCTACAGGATTTATTATTTGAAGGCACACTTATGAGGTTTAAATTAAAACCACAAGTTAATTTCACTTACCACACAATAAACAGATTTCTGAAATTCCTCCAGCTCTTCAGGCTTCATAGCAGTACCCAGAAGTTAAAACACTTCATACTCCAAAGAACTACATAACCCCTTTTCTTTGGTTGGTGAGGTTTGGGGTTTTTGAGGGGAGAGGGAAGAGAAGGTAAACTCTTTGCTTTTAAAGGCCTAATCTTAAAATCTTTGACTCAACAATGCCTGCCTTGAGAGTTCCCTGATATTACTTGGGGAATGGTCTGATTGGTCACAGAACCATCACCCCCACCTGCACGCTGAGTGAGTCACTCAGGTGCCAGACTTTGGGTCTCGTCACCTCTCAGCTAAAAGCCTTCAACACCTGGGGTTATTTCCATGTGCAGTACTTACAGGCATTAAGCCCCCACTTTGGGAGAAATCCTAATAATTCATTTTTGTCATAGGCTTGTTTTCTGTTCTTTTCACACTTATACTCAGTGAATCAATATAATGAAGATCTGTAAGAGAACTGTAAAACTCATGGGATATATTGATAAGTCTGTATAAGTCCAAGGAAGAAAATTTTCCCAAGACTAATGCAAAACCTATTTTTTTTGTTAATTTACCTAATAAAATTTTAACTTCCATTTATTTTTATTTTATTTTGAGCCATCTCTGAGAATGGTTTAAGTTGAAAGTTTCAGAAGGCTTCTCTGAAAAAAAAAGTCATTTCATAGTAACTCTAAAATACTTGATAATTTTTAACCATTGGACCAATTAAAGGCAATCTACAGAACAGTTCAGATGCTTTCCCAGGATCTACATCTTTCCCAGCAGCTAGTCCTCTGGTTCTAGGATCAAAAAGGAGTGTCACAATGGTGTTGGGTGAGCTCTGTGTGTGCCATCAGAATTTGTATGAGAAGGTTAAGAAATCACGTTATAGAGTTCTTCAGTAACACTTCTACACACAAGGGACTTGTGTGGGACCCTCCTTTAATAACTGAAATAAATTTATTAAAGTGCAACATTTAAAGTACAGCCTGGTAGCCTTCATTACACAGATCTAGCATCACCTTGACTCTGGACCAATACACTTCAGCAATTATGTCTGGCAGGTTTTTTCCCATTCTGGAAGATTTACAAACAGTACTACATATATTTTGTTTTACCTTAGTTGAAGAAAGAACTTGCACACATTCTGCATCCCACCTCCTCTCAGCAAAGCATGTAAACACAGGTATTGTGTTTAAGTGCTCTCCTAAACACATTTTCTTGACTTAGGACTCGAACCGAGATCAATAGCACATGGATGAGCAATCATATATTTCTTATATTTCTCTGTGAATGAGATGATGTAATTCAACGTTAGGTCCCATGAACAAGCCATTTACATTTTCCTCTCAGAGGAGAGTCGTTATCCTGACAAAACCTGCAGTATCAACCCCCATCAGCCTAAGGTCACCGAGAAATTCTAAGGAATTCTGGTTATGTTTATATTGTTTACATAGTTATGTATAGTATCTACTTGCTGGACATTATTTCTGAGATTAAATTAAGACAATAAAAACTTTGCAATTTTTTCTTATACTCTCTTCAGGCAGGCTTTTATGATCAATTCTGATGGTATTATATTTGCATTGAAAAAATGCAAGTAAACTTGCCTAACTAGGCAGCCAGACTTATGCTACTACACAATTTTTTTCAGTGAGCTGTTAAAAAAAAAGTCATGTAGTCTTTACTGAAAAACAAAACCAGTAGTTGTCTAAAATTGTTCAGTGTTACAGGAATTGTATGAAGGAAACCAAAATCTGAGTTCAAAACAACTTCTCTTTAATATACACCATACTCTAGATTGCCTGTCAAGTTGGGGAACACTGCAGATATGAATGCAGCCAGTGCATATGCCTGCTTTCTAAATAAAACCTGTCAACTTCATATTCAAGGGTTTGTTTTCCATGTCTGTCTTCTCAAGCTAACCTCTCTCAGCACTCTACTGCAATTCAAAAAACAAAGTTCCCAGGAGTGCTGCTGTTGATAAGGAGTGGAGAAAATGCTACAGATTTTTGATGTCTTTCACTGCCTCAGGCATGGATTTAGGAAGAGCTGTAGGCATGTGCCACTGTCCCCCGCTCCCAGGGCTGGATGGTGTGGGATCTGCATCACTCTCCTCCACAAACCACCTAGTCACATCAGAGCTACTTCAGCCTTTTCACCTGAGTTATTTCAGCCCCCATTGCTGGGCTCAAATTGTGTTTCTGGGATGGTGCCAACTATAAATTATTGATTATGGCTGAAATTGTGAGCTCTTTGAAACCAATGGCAAAAATCTCAATGAATATTTAGGATTTTTGCCATTCAGCTACAAGGGGTCGTTTTGCACTTGTGAGTCATGTTTTTTATCAATTAATTGAAAAGTATCCTTTCTCCTTCTTAGAAACTTACAAAGGAAGCTCCTGAATAGGTAAAGTAGTTGGCTAATACTGAAGTAGTTGGTTCATTTACTTCAAAGCCCGTTGGAGTTTCTCCTGTTCTCACACTCATAATACAATGCTCTCATAAATTAATACAGACTCACTATTTCTCTGAGCTACTCCACCTATCACCATTGCCTCCAGTCTAATTTAGTTTCAGAAATTGCTTAGGACAAGGTTTGCCTTTCTGACTGGTGTGTACCTAACACATGGAGTCCCCAAAATGCCTGGAGCATCAGGTACAGCAATAATGCCACTTGGAACTGGAAGTTCTGAGTCTGAAAATGAACAGGTGCATGGGCCATTTCCAGTTCATGTGTGTGAGATCCAGGAGCTCAGTGGCAATAAAGGATCATACAAACCATCCTCTGCCAGATTGTGCAGTTTTGGTTTAGTACATCAGAGTGACAATCTCACAGGTAACTGCAGGGTCTATGCAGAGGCCTTTGCACCTAAGACAGAAATCCTGAACTGGACCTTACTCACTGGGAACCCAGCAGAGAGCATAGTGCAGGGTGACATGCTGATGGTAATCTGCATTGCTAAGCCAGTAAGTGGCTTGCAGCAGTTAGAGGGTTTTCACAGTATTTATCTTAAGACCTTGATGTAATGAATTGCAATACTGAAAGTTAATAAGCTTATGTACTTGGATCATGATTTCTAGACCTTTCTAAGAAAAGGGGGCTCAATCTTCAATCTGATCAGCGGCAAATAGAAACATGTGTGCTTTAGATGCAAGAGTACATCAAGATAAGACTGCTGGATCATTCCCTTGCCAGAGACACTGTGGAAATAAGCCTAAAATCATACCTCAAGAAGCTAAACAGTTAAATTACAGTATTAGCTTTGTAAATGAAATACTTTGTTAAAGGAATAAAACAGGATAGAATCAATTTTTATTGCTCTATCATGCCTCTAAACCGATTGCAGCTGTAATAAAATTAGGGATCCCGTTTCATTTAAAGCAA
Organism: Erpornis zantholeuca; assembly: GCA_013400515.1. Lineage (NCBI taxonomy): Eukaryota > Metazoa > Chordata > Aves > Passeriformes > Timaliidae > Erpornis > Erpornis zantholeuca. Next base: position 231,927 of record VZTN01003440.1, on the reverse strand, counting down.
GGAAAGTAATTTTATTTACTTTTTTCAGTCGTGCCCCCACACAAGTGCACGCACAGAGCAATCAGCCGCTGCACTTGTTAGCTTGCTGATTAAATACTTTGTCACTTAATGCTGCACTAATTAAAGAGAATTGAAGCTGCCTGTGCATCAGCTAACACGGCATTAACTTTAACTGAAATCCCCAAGCTTCACTCATTCCTCGTCTGCAGAGCTGGGAGGAGGAAGACCCTTTCTGCTTTTTTTTCAGCCAGTAATTCCAACAGATCCATCCCCAGCTGCTGGGATTTCTTTGGTCAGTAACTTCTGATAGCTGCATTAAGCCAATAAAATTTCCTTGTACCTGCAGTCCTGCTGGCTTTGTGCCCCACAGGTGCTTTGCACAGTAAAAGTGCAGTGCTGAAAGCTGGGCAATGGCTCAGCCCTGCGGCTCCTGCCTGATTGATACACACCATGGGGTCAGAGGGCAGACCCTACTAACCACCTGCTGAAAGTGTTTGCTTGGCCAAATAATTGCTAATTGTTAGAACTTGTTCAAAGTCCCATCCCTGGACATCAGCTAATTTGGGAAAATCATTTCTATGCTTTTAAAGGGTCTAGAGATGAATCAATAAGACTTCCAAGTCTTTACATCTCAAAAGTTGTGATTTCTATACCAACATCAGCATTCCTGAGAGTTTGACTCCTCAGTTTCAAATTTTGCTACCAAAACAGAATTATAGCCCAGGGAAAACTTATAGATCAGGAAAAGCCTCCTCATTGCAAAGCTAACCACACTAAACACATGAATTTGTTCTCTCCTCTGCAAATGATATGCAGTGAACTGACAAATGAAGTCTAGATTGATTAGCTGTGTAGGTGTGTGTCTGTGTTTGCAGTTCATGGAGCTGATCACTTAATCTAAACTGACACTTAGACTATACATGTTTCACCATCACGTTTTTTTGGAATATAACCAAACAGATGGTGCATGAATATCACAATATAGTCACAAGTTCCCAGAAGGAGTTAACAATTTTTTTTAGAACGGCAGCTCATTATATATCATAACTAAGGTTGTATCACCCATTTCCCAATAAACAGTGATTTTCAAGAGTTTGCGATGTAACCATGAAAATTCATTCAGGCTAGAAAAATAGCCTGAAACCAAGAACTCAGTTTTCGTTGAGAAATGTCAAGCAAGCTATCCCATCATCACACAGTTTTTATTTTTTAAATTCTCCTCATGCATTCTTATAAACTGGGGGAGGAGGGAAGGGAGAGCTCTTAAAAATAAGTAAGTTCTTTATGAAGGTAAATAGTTTGTACTTTTATGCCAATTTTTAAAGCAGCTTGGTATATGCCAAACGGTTTTTTACTGTACTTCTGCACTCTATAAGCCAACAAAATCTGGGAAGCTCAATATAAAGAAAAATACTATTTCATGAGCAGACCACTTTTTTTAATGTCTCAATTGGAAGGACTTTAGATTCCAGAAATTAGTCTTTTAAAATATCCACATAGATTGTCCACCCCAAAGGTTGGTTTCTCCATGCCATTTGTCAATTTCAAATATTTTAGTCACTGCCCCTAGAATATTTAAAACCATCAGGAAAAAAAACAAAGGGAATTTACCAACATCAGCCTCAGCCAGTGCTGTCAGGCTATAGAAACATAGTCTTGCTCCCACTACGAGATGGGTTAACTCCACTTTTGTTTCACCTCCCTCTCACAGGTGAAAATGGAAGCAGAATAAGGTGTAGAGAAGGAAAATACAAGCCTTTCCTTTTAAATTTATGGTCACACTTACAAAATTCGGTTTGGAGGGTTTTTTTGGAGTTAAGGTCAGTTTTCTGCACACAGACACGTGCCTTTTTTATTGCACTTTGTTTTAAAAATATCAAGCCTGCCCTGCTGAGCATCCCTCCATGCCCATCTCTGTGCTTCACTCCAATCCATCATTCCGTGGCTTACAGTGTTATCCCTACAATTTTGTGCCCTATACAAAGTGGTTCATATCCAACTCCAGACTTGCTCTCCTTACTTCCACAAACTAAGCTGCATTTTATTTCCTTTTGGAAGAGCTACAGGTGAGAAAGCAGATGAGATGACAGAGAAAACAAAACCATGAAGCATTTCAGAGCTTCCTTCCTACCACTGCACTCTCTGTCTCTCCAGTTTTCATCTCCTTCATGGTCCTTGCCATTTCACTTATGGTTGAGTGTGGTTTTTATCTCTCTGAGTCTGTAAAATGGGGCTTCTCTGTAAAACTCCTCTGCTGCCACTGTTAATAATTTCCCGTGCACATTGCATAGCTGTGGCTTTGGTAGAAAGGCACATGATGGCATGGCTGCACCAGCACTGTGCCAGTCCCTGGCAAGTCTGGCCCAAACAGGCCCCTGACCTGCCCCTGAGCAGCGCTGCCTCTGCCAGCCTCAGAGTGCCCGCATGGCAGCTGGGAACAGGGAGCTGGGGCACCCAGGGAAAACACTGGGGGTGGCCAAATTATAGCAAATTCTCCTGACTACAGAACAGAATTACCTGCAGTGAGACGCCTGAGACACGTCAGCAGCTCTGCTGGGACACAGCTCAGTGCTGCCATGCAGGCTGCAGGCTGACTCACTTTGCTGTGCCAGGCTGCAACACGTGCTTCCAGACACCTCTGCAGGCATGGAGCATGAGCATGAGTTAACAGCCAAAGGAGTGTACAGACAGAACTAACTGCCCCAGAAATGGACACAACCAAGGAAAAAGTATCACCACACTCTTGTGCCCTTGGCCTCCTAAGACCCCGGGAGGCTGCAGAGCCAAATTAGTGCAGCAGAGGCAAGTGACCAGCTGTGACCTGGGCTGCGTATCACACACCCCACAGCAGCCCTGGGGCACAGCTCTGGTCCCCAGAGCTGCTGTCTGCTCTGACTTTTGCACATCTGAACACCAAGGTGTTTCACAGCTATTCCTTTATGGCAAGTTCTGGTTGGGCTGTACAAACGAGGTCAAAAATGGGATTCTGAGGACATATTTAATACATGATGAAAGTTATAGGCACTCTGGTCTAGAAAAAAAAACTTGACATCTGTTGTGGAAAAATTTTAATTAGGTATTACTTTAAATGATGAATTCTGGCCCATTCCCATGTGAACAGCTGGCAAACATCCTGTTACAATCAGGTTGGATTTAGAGGGTTAAGAGTGTTGGTGTTTCTTGATCAAGATAGTTTGTTATAATTACAGTCTATTAAGACTTTTTATTAGTTTATTTTGAACTATATTGAATAGTACTTCAAATGAATATAAAGCAATAGCATTAGAGGCAAATAAGTTGTTAAATACATTAATAAAGCCTTTTGAAAATGCAGGAGATCCTTTAAGTGATGAAAGACATTTGTCCACGGCATCCTTGCTCATTCAGATGGTTGATTGCTACATGATCACGATTTCTTTTGTTTTCCTCACTCAACATATGTTCCATGCCCTGTAAACTGCATACCTGTAAGTAGCATCCCATCTTGTTTAGATTAGTGAGATTCATACATACTGTGCTCTTTTTCTGAATAGATTTGCCTGGAATGTTTTCAGGCTGACATTAACAAGACTCAGCAACATGCAATAGAGATGTGCTTTACTGGTTAGAATCATCTGTGAGCTTAAATATGTCTGGATTGGGTTTTTTAATGTTGGTCCACCTCTATCTATGATGTTAGTGACGGTCAGAGATTTTTTACTAAAAAACTTCTGAACAACATTTTCCTTTGATTTTTCCTGGGCAAAAGAAAGTAAAACCTGCTGCCTTGGCATGCAGGGGGAAAAACTTGATTCAGCAGTTCCTAAATTACAATGTTGCAAGTATACCGATGTCCTGGGTGGTTTTGCATACATAGCTGTAAGATACAATCAGAAAATTTAGGGTTAAATGTTTCCTAAACCTGATAAAAAATAGTTCACTTTATATGCTCAGCAAAATCAAGAGAAATTTTTTGCACCATTGGCAGTAGAATTTATTTTTATCTATAACATTCCAGGAAAAAAAATAAAATGAAAAATCTGAGTAAGATTGGCTTCCATCACAAACCCTTTGGGGCAAAGACTGCCTTTCCACACAGTACCCAAGAACATGCTGAACTCAAGTCATGGCTCCAGCTTTTAGGAACTGGCACAAAGAGGAATAAGACAACAAATTCTTTTACATTATGTCCTGTGGTGTCTTTGCTGACACCTTCAGTATGGACAACTTACTGCTTGAACCCCCTCACAGAGGTAAAACACCAAGATTCCTGTTTTCACTGGCCTATCATGCATGTCATTTAATATTTTTAAGACCCTTACTTTGACAACTGCAATTTGTCACCACATAAAACACAAGAAATGTCGTTCATTTGAAAAGGCTGTATTTAACACACACAGAAACTGCATTCAAATGCAAGTAAGATTGTGACAAGCCATGAAATGTGTAAAATTACAAATAATGCAAAATTAGTTTCTTAGTCAGAGAAATTAAAGGTTTCAAAGTGCATGAAACCTTTGCCTCCTTCCCATGTAGCTCAGCAATATAAAGCTGGTGGCAGGCTGAGCAATTGGTAGTTTGCTATGCCATCGGTAAAGACAGAAAAGTTTCTTTTTACTCTCTGTGGAAAATTATCTTCAATTTTTATTATACTACAGTGCAAGCACCGAGTTTAGTCTTAGCAGCATGTCTCCACACATGTTGCAAATGTAATTGCAACAAAGGGAATCTGAAAATCTTACTAGCACGAATAATATCTTGCTTTTACACAGATCAGTGTGGCCAGAGGGGTTCTGGTCACTCTTGCAAACCACTGCTAGGATCTTGTTTTCAGACCCTCAAGGCAGTTGTTCAGCCCTGGTGCTTGACTGTGCCTATCTGTCCAAAAGCATCCTGGCAGCTCAGCACAAATAAAGAAAACACCATGATGAAAGTCACATCCTGTCCATGAATCTGACATCTGAAATTGCTTTTACCTCTGCAAAATCCTTACGTCTACCCACCTCCCAATGGCTTCTGGAAAAATATTTCAATTCCTTGGAATTTCTGCAGAAATCTTTGGTCTTCTTGGGGAACTGGGGTCAAGATGGTTTCAGCTTTTGCAAGCTTCTGGTATGTGTGTGACTGTTAAACCTGTGAAAGGACACTGGAAAAGACAGATACACCACCAGCTCAGAGAAGGCAAGCTTTCTGAGGACAGATTGTACTCAAAGCTCATGGATTCTTTTCCTGATTCAAGAGTGAAATACATCTGGATCAGTCGTTTCTTCAAGAGCAGAGAGAAATTTGGACACACTGGATTGACTACAGAACTCCTACAGAAACATTCCTTTGAGCTTTTTCTCTTCTGTTTTATACAACTATTGTTCGCTAAAAGCAAGTGCTTCTCTCTCTGTCTGGCTGCAATAACTCTAAATCCTAAAAAAATGCATTATATCACAATTTTGCTTATTTTCATTAAGTATTCTACCATGTCAAAATTCTTGCTGCTGTCACAAATACAGCAGCATAATGCTTAGAATCTCTGAGAGGGAAAAATATAAATTAGTAAATTATTAAGTAATTACAATTTTCTGGATCTCTCACACAACCTTCAGCAGGCTGCAACTCTAGTTTAGTAGCGAGTGGTTATTAAAGTCATTTCACTATTGAGTGGAAGAGTTTGATAATATCTTCTAAAAGTAGGAAAAGAACACTGCCCTATAGAGCAAGGTGCACCCTTCAATCTAGGAAAAGAGTTGGACAACTTATAGAAGGGCCAAGAACTGAGATGTGAAGTTGCATGATGCAAAGTTGCATGATGTAAAGATGCAAGAGAACGGAATGGACCATCAGACCAAGCAATGACAATATGGTCCAAACTATCCTGGAGTAGAACAGCTGAGGGAAAACAGACTTTTGAGGAAACAAACAAACAAAAAAGAAATAAGTTAAAAGAGCAAAAATGTTAACAAACAAGTCCTAAGCGAATGAACACCTGTGAAGAAAAAGGCAAATGAGTGTGTGTGTGTGGTTGTGTGCATGTGCACTCAGCCTCCTCTGCAACCAGCATCTTCTTGGGGGAAAGAAAAGCCTTTCCACTGACAAGAACATATCTCTTCCTCCAGTGAGGCTTTTGTCATTTATTCAGTTTTCTGGCTAGAAATAAATGGTTTGGCCTCAATAAACTGTCAAGAGAAGTAGCATCTGTTATGGAAGGCAAATTGGCAAGAACTACATTAAAGTGGGATTTGAATAATGGTTGTTTTCCTCAAAATTTAGATTATTTCCAATTTTTTTATAACTACAGATGTAATTAAATAATTCATATAAATTCAGGCCACACACAAGTTTTATTCCTGGGCTTGGACTTCAGCTATAAACAGTTATATCTGAACATACATTTTGATGAGAATTAGGCCTAAATAGCAGTCTCCAAAATTCTCCCCCAAACTGGTGAGGACTCAGAGTTAGGGCTTTATTTGCCTCAATTTTATATTTGTTGTAATAAATTCGGTGGAATTGTTTCATATTTATCCTCGTATCCTTACAAAGAAAGGATACAAAACCCTTGTACAAAGTTTAGTCCCAGATAGCAGCTTACTCTCTTGTTCTAAATTTGTCACATTGCCCTAGTATTCATAGTCCTATTTCTATTCCTAATTTTCACCAGAAATATATCAGCCAAAAATGTGATAAATACACATGCATATACTGTATTTCTCTTGACTGTGCCATGGAAAAGCACTTTATGCTGTAATAAAAGCAAGTGTATATATAATAGGAAGTATTAAAATGTAGGATCAGTCACTATATCTTGAAGAAGCACTTTCCATTCCATCCTGTGTAGGCCTACACCTATTCTAATAATAACCAACACATAAGGAAAAAGGTTTCAGTTATGTACATTCCTGATATTAACACCTTTGCTGGAACAGCTTAGTGCAAACATCATAGGCAGCAACATACATTATCTTTGTTACGCATTCTATTAATAGATGAAAATGTTAAGTATGCATTTAATCCAAACTCCTTTAAAAGAGTTGAGAGGACACTAGGAGGAATATGTGCTCATCCCTGCACGAGTTTCAAATTCCTACTTGGAATTCTGCCTGCAAGAGAGGTTGGAGCTGGGTGGTTGCCTCAGTTCCAGGGGGACTCCAGGATGGGTGCCACCAGCAGAGACACAGGAGCTATTCACTGCCTGGGGCCAAGGTCATGTTGGAGGAACACTGCTGAGGTTTGATTTTAACGTGTGAAGTTGCCTCGGACTGATGGGGCAGTAAGAAACTCCTGCTTTGGCATTTCTGATCAAAAAGTTTTTGAAAGTTGTTTTTCTTGTGGAATTGTAGAAAACAGAAACTTTCATTGTAATTTAAACTGGAGGTATGACCAAATTTCAACTATTTTCCCATGGAGGGATGTTTCAGTTTCACACATAGGGTAAGAACAGGAAGGGAATAGTAAATTGCTGCCATGAATGAGCACATGAACTGCTTGTGCTTTGCTGATTTTTTGCCTCTTATATATACTCATATCCACACTTTACCTGAGCGACTCCCTTTTAATAAGAATTATGTACACAGTTTATTCCAATTCCAAACTAATGCAGATTTTACACTCAGTGTTGAAAGGCACAGGTTTCCATTTTGCATCTAATTAGCTTAGGGAAATAAAGCAGAAGAGTCAGCAGTGCCCTACAACGCCTGTGAGGGGACACTTGCCCAGCCTGGCTACAAACCCTGTCACGTCCACAGCACATCCAACCAAAAGTGTTGCAAGCATTGCCAGCAACACAAGAGCTGGCAAACCACACTGAAACCTCGCTGCAGTTCATTGATTCATAAGGCGGAGAGGAGACCGTATAAACAGCTCCTGTTTATGTGTGCCACTGAGCCACCAGGAACGACAGCTTCTTCCAAGAACAGGATCTGCCACGGCAGTGCTGTTTCATCAGGAACATGGCTAGAGCCTGGGGAAAAGAGAAGGGGCGGGCAGCTGGCACACTGCATCTCCCCAGCTTCCTCCTCGTTAGGCTTCAGAAAGGCATGGGAAGAAGGAAGGTGGTACTGGTGAAGCAGGGCCCCCCAAGGGCCAATTTGTAAGTATTCACCTGCCAAGAGAGCATCACAGCATTTATAACAGCACAGCTGCCAACAGAGTAGGTGATGGGTAAGAGACTTGGTGGGCACCCAGGCTGGGGGGTCACCACCCCTGCCCCGCTCCCCCAGGTCCTGCCCTGCTCCCAGGCAGGGACCTTGTCTGACGAGTCTGAGAATGGTGACACCGTGAACAAAAGCCATGCCAAGATATTTCAGCTCTGGCAGGGATGGGCCTGCTACTTTTCCCAGTAAAATTTGTGAAGGGAAGATTCAGAGACCCAATACAATCTTTCAGGAGCAATCCCAGTGCCCATGTGGGGAGGCAGCCCAGCTTCTGTGGGAAACACAATGCCAAGGTCACAGGAACAGTGACTGCTTAAGAGCCTGCAGCATTGTCTGTAAGTGTGGGAGTGTTAAATGTAACAGTATCCAGGAGAAATTGCATTTTGGATAAAGCATTTCTGGATTTACAGTCAAATGCAGAATTATCCTTTCTTTCCCTGCCGAATTGTTCTGTGATATTTCTGAGCTACTGTGGCCCAGACCAGAAGGAGGTGAAAGGATTTCTGCCTTGGAAAGAAAGGTGTCTTTTCATTTTCCCTGTCTTGCCTATTTTAATCTTTGTTAACTTACAGAGTAGCTAGAATTGAAATCTAGAAGTAATGATATGATACCTATTAACTCTATTTTGTATACTATTAAAGCACATGTGTAAGACTGAAGTGCTTTTATGGTATCCTTGATTATTTCTAGCAGTACTTGGTGGGGGGTGACCATCCCCACCCAAGCTCCGCTCTGGGATGAGTAAATCTATTATAAATCTCTTATAATTCAAAAGGAACAGCAGAGACGTTAGTCCTCAGCGGAAAACTTGTATCACTCTTGTTCAAGGATTTTTGTCTTCGTTATTGTTTCTTTTCTTGTAGATTTGGCGCTGTAACCCTTGGCATTCAATGGATCACATCAAGCAGGTAAGTAAAGGGCATGCTTCTATTCGTTGTTAAAGATAGTAAGCTGCTTCCCTACTATCTACATGAAATTTCTAGGTATTATATTATTAAATACATTTTTAAAGTATGTGCCTAATTTCTTTATAAAAAAACAAATTGGGTAAAAACGTTAGAAATGGAAAATGCTTTGCACCAAGATTCTGCTTGTGACCTGCAAAATGCAGTTAGCTTAAGCTGTGATTTTGTTTTAGGATATGTGGGGGGCTATTAAGTTGAAATGAGCCTCTTCGAATACAGTTTACACATTGGACCAAAGTCTAAAAAAACAAAAAGAGAGATTTTCTAGATATGCCCATAAAAACGGAATAATAACTAATAAATAATAATAATAAAGGAACATCAAACTTTAATTAAGCATTTGTAATGGTTTCTCCTACAAATTTCTCCTACAAATACCTCTGTGGAAGAAAAAGAAAAAATATTTGATGCAGGAATACTAAATTACAAACCACTCCATTCTGTGATGGAAAGCAAGAGAGGGTGACTGCCCAAGTTTGCTTCTTATTGGCTCCTATATCATTGATTCCTTTTGGCACTTTCTATCTAGAACACAATTAAGTTGTTCAATCTTCATCATCATGCTACCTGCCAAGCTTTGTACTGCCTGAATTGTGCTGCTTTATTTGGAAAGAATTAAAATTATCAACCAGAAAGGTTGAAAATGTTTGATGCTTGGGTTTTGGAGTAAGTGGCTGTTCTTGGTCATGAGTCAGAGTATAAAGAACACATTATTATTGCATATGCTGTGTATAAGAACTCATAAAACTAAGTGTGAGGCAAAACAAGTGTAGAGCATCATTTTTTGCTTTTCAAATATGTGCTAATGTTTAGACAAATGTATCATTATCATGCCATCACCCATCTGATTTTACTCTTAGTCCTCAGATAGTTAAGACAGAAATTAGTGTATGTGATATGAAACAGTCTTAGCTCCTCTACTTCATAAAATCTTGCAGATATCAAGGCCAGCAGGAGATTTTAGCCATGTCTGTTCTAGAAATTACTCAAAATTAGGTTACTTGGACTTCCAGCAGATGAAGTAATTGCGCAGCACTGGAGGCACATGGACAGTAACAAAGAGGCACTCCTCTAACAAAGAGCAGCCCAGCTGGTGATATAAAACACTGGCCAGCAGTTACAGCATTTGCTGCTGTCCTGATCCTACTGCATGAGTTGTGAGATGAGGAGCACTCTGCAATTCAATTTTAAGAAAAGAGCAGTATGCTTGAAAAATAATTGAGAAGAATAGTGGACAACCATGACTTGGAAATTTCAAAGTAATATATACTGGCTAGAGGGGCCACTGGCACGACTTTTTTTTTCACAAATAATTACAGAAGGTGCAATGTAAGGCAACCAAAATGTGCTTTTAATTAATCATGATTAGGTGAGGAACCCAAGCCCCAGCATCAGTAATAATAACCAACCATGTGAGCATTGCACTAATGGGCACTATTGTTGCAAGGTGGAGAGAGAACAGCAATTACCAGTGTTCCCCAACTAAAGCTGCTCAACCAGTGAAAGACATTTTCCTTCTAAAAACCCTGCATACTTAAATCCTAGAATATCAGCACTACAAAAGCCATACTATTAGCCTCTTGCATATACATGTATAATTTTACACATATCTCCATTATAAAGGCTTGTATTGATAAGCTGATTGTTTAGGATATTTCTTAAGGTTTTTAGCACAGTAATGATCATCAGGTTATTGAGGAGGACTATGACACAAAGGAGAATTTTTCTAGTTCATTTACCATGAATAATCATCAATCCTTTTGGATCCTTATGATCCTGAGATGAGCCCAGTGGGTTAGAGCATGGTGCTAATAACACCAAGCTTATGGGTTCAATCCCTGTATGGGTCATTCACTTAAGAGCTGGGCTTGATGATCCTTGTGGGTGCCTTCCAACTCAGAATATTCTGAGATCTGTGATTATGATTTATGACCAGTCAAGAAACATGTATAAGTTAGAGCTACCTCCCATCCAGGATAGATGTGACTATCAAATTCATCCATTTACTCACAGCTAAAACTACACAAACAGTACCTAAAATGCAGCTACCTGGTATTCTAAACCAACACAAGGAACAAAGGCTGCTTGAGAAGTCCTCTGTAGACTGCATTTGGAACACACCTCTCAATTTCTGAATACCTCCATAACCACAAAAGCCACAGACAAAACCCAGAACACCCCATTTGAAAGACCACTTTTTATGTTCCCCAAAACACAGATTGCAGAATTTAATATGAGGATGCAGGTGTGCTTTTACAAGGCAAAACCACCTTTTTTTCTTTCCTTGTCCCTCTACCCCATCCTTTTTGTTTATAGTGAGAGGAGAACTGAAATTGCTTGCACTCACTTTATACAAGTTCAGCCTGCAGTAAATCCCAACAATAGTGCTTGGCAAGTCCTGCCTGCATGGAGAGCAGGGACCTAAATGGCAGCAAACAACTTCCCAAAGGTGTCCCAGCTTCCCCCTCGGTGCCAGACCCCCCTTGCCCACCCAACAGGGCCCACAACTTTTGGAAGGACAAAGAACAGGCTGAGCCCTGCAGCAATAGGGTGCTTCTGCCAGCCAGAGCATAGGAACAGGGCTGGCAAGGGAAACAGTGCTGCTGCTGCTGCTGACTCAGCATTCTCAGGGCCGGAGGTCACTCCCGTGCAGAAGCCAGCAGTGACCATGGGCAGCAGAATTAGGATCAGGCAGAGGAAGAATGAGGGTCATTAAAATGCTTGCTGGAAAAAAGAAAAAAAAAAAAAAAAAAACAACCAAAAACCAAACAGCCTGGCAAGTTTGGAAACCACTGTAGTAAGTAGAAATTCATAAAATAAATAGTTTTGCGAAATATATCTTTCTGAGGTTTTCTTTTTATAGCAAGCTTTATTTTTTGAAAATTGATATTCACTTTTACGAGATATTTACAGCTCTTATGAGCATGGTGATTCCTGATTTCCTTACTTGTTTTGATGTTAGAACTTGATGAACACCTTAGGATGTGCTGATGTTTATTATCAACTGCAGCTACATTAAACAACTTAAAGGAAAAGGATGTTGGCTCACATTTTTCTAAGAGCCATTAATTACAATATGCACAGAACTGGGCTGCAGACGAACTCTAATCACAAAAAGTAGGAGGCTAGAAATATTTGCCACTGCCAAAACAAAAAGAAAAAACAAAAATCACCAAATCAGGAACTCTCGTTTTTATTATTTTTGGTTGTAAAACAGCTGAGGTGATTCTGTTCTGAAGACACTGAACTCCATGTCCATGAAGCCAATTAGCATAGTCACTGTTTGTTCATTACTCAAACCTATGTCCTCCAATTTACACTACCCATATGCTGGGCTAATTTTGTATGGCATAAGATACCAGAGAAAGGTGCCAGATCCCTAATACATAAAAATTACAGATACTGCAGTGGCTCAGCTGACAGGCAGGACTGCTTCCAGGATGGAGTTCTGGACCAGTCTGTCAGAAATTTCACCCTACCCATATGAAACCTTTAAATCTTTTTTTCCCAGTCTAAAATTAGATTTTAGCAATGCGAGGGGGCAGAAGGGGAAGGATTTTCTGTAATAACTCATTTTGGTGGTGACTGTGCAAAATTGTATGGGAGGTACTGAAAAAATTTTAAAAGATCACTCACACAGTCTGATGGGGGGAAGGGGGTGCAAACACAGAAATAACTCTTGTAAGACATAAAATAATTTGCCACACCAATCCTCTACTCTGTGCCACAAACTCACAGTATATAACATAAGAGATATATCTGATTACAACAAAGCATTGCAGAGGTGCTGCTGAGGTACAATCTGACAAGAGAAGGGCAGGTTTCTCCAAGAGCTGAGAGAGGAAAGCATCTCCCTATTTTAAGACCCTTGGACATTGATGCATGGGGAACCTTACCAGCATCAATAAGAACATGGATAATTTCCTGGCTGATACAAAAGGCAGCAGTGAGGCTTTTTAGTGCCTGGAGGAAGGAATATGTCTTTCCCGTTTAATCTCCTGGTGGCCTACAGGCACTCTCTCCATGAGAAGGGGAAGTAGGCAAGAACGTGCTGGCCACTCAGAGTGGCCTGCTCTGGATGAATGCCTAGTCTCAACCCCACCAGGACACAGCCTGCTGCAAAGCAAAACAGGGCTCTAGGAGACTCCACTCTTGCCCATCCCAGGCAGATTTGAGACTGTGACGGTTCTCTGCCCCTCTGCCTTTTCTGACGAGCACCTTGCCCACAACACCAGGTGCTTTCTGCACACCCTCATATACAGACATGCTGGTACAGTCTAAGGAAAAAGTCACTTCTCTCTATGACAGCAAAGACATTCAGCAAAAGTTTAGATTTTCAAAGTAAGTGGAGTACAGAGAGAAACTTCCAAAAATTAAAGCAACAGTGGTTGTGGAGTTTTTTCTCCCCTACTCCTACCAAGGAAGACAAATTACTGGTGCAGGGGCCACATGAGCTGCTCACCATGCACTGCAGTTCATTACAGACCCCATCCAGCAGGGAACACCAATCAAACAGGCCATGGGAAAGCCAGAAACATGATTAGCACCCACACAGCAACAAGGGTGAGGGTCCTCTGTAAGGGCAGGAATTTAGGTGTGTAGCCTCCTTCATCTTCATTATCCCATAACACGAGCACACAGAGTTGTAAAAGGAAGATCCTCCTGCCGAGACCTACTGCAGACGCAAACATAACTGTCTACAGAAATTAGCAAGGCAAATAGATCAGCGAAGTCTTATCGAGGCTTGTGACCGCTATTATATTTGGCTGCCACAGCTTTCCTGGTGGAAATCAAACACTAAGTGAAAGAGAAGAAAAAAACCTTTTGCACCTTGCCTGTCAGTGAGCCATGTGCAATCCAGCCTGTAAATAGCTGAGCTAATTCACAGCTGTCATATTTTTAAATGCCACTGAAGTGCCAAAGGGAATGCAGAAATCCAGAGCCATGCATCGTCCCCGATTGGCAAGAACAACACTACCCACCCCTGCTCCTCTTCTGCCAAAGGCCGCTGGGCTAATACAGCTGATAAGTGTAATCCAGAAGGCCAACTGTCAAAGCAGATGAAGTGCATGTTTTCTTCCCAGCCTTGTAATGCAAATCAGTACATCCTGTCAAAAAATGACAACTTCAGGTTTCCTTCTTGTACCTGAATGAAAAAGGCGCCGGTTCTCAATGCTTGCAAAGTCATATCCTCTTTATGCACAGGCCAGTAAGGGCAGCCAGCTACACTCTAAGCCTTGCCAATATGCTCCACGCCAGGCCTAGAGCACATGGACAGAGACACAGTTTTGATGTACACTCATGTTCGACAGCATAAGTTCCTTTCGTGCACATTCCAGGGAAAAATGGAACCCCCCCTGTTTGTTATTAATTGGGAAAGTAATAAGACTGCACTCAGAAGTACTTTTGCATCTTGTGACCTTGTCATAAAGCCAATGTCATCAACTTTAGTGCACACACAAAAACATTCCTCGTGTCTTGCCCCTGGCATGAGAATCTCATTGCTTCAGAAAATATATTTAACATTATAGGAGTTTAAGCCTCTGCTGAAACCTTTTAAAAATGTCACATACAGCTCTTCAAATCTCCAACCCAAGAGCCTTCCTGAGGATAAAGGAGAAGTTAAATCAACTTTACTCTGGGATTACCTTGCCCGTCCAAGTCTTCCCTTGGTCAGAAATAATTTATTAGAAGATTACCACCATTAAAAACAATTCTCTATCCTCCTTGGAAGTATTTCCTTCTGAAGAGTAAAGAGCTTATGCTAGCTAGACTTGGAAAAGCTGGCTAATCAGAAGGACATCTCCGTTAATTTCTCTAATGTTCTTTGCAAAGTGCTGGCATTGCAGACAGGCTGCTCATGTGTATGGCCAGGCATCCTGTCCATTTTTTCTGCATTTATTAGAGACACAAATTCAGCCTCCACCAAAGCTGTGCACATCATCCTGCTTTTACTAACATCTCTGACATGCGAGTGGTAGGTGAGCCATCTCATTAGCAGCAACTGCTTTCAGTCTGGGTACTAGTGATTTACAGTACAACGGCTGGAGCTCTCTGCATAGCTGTATAGCTCAGTAAATAATACAACATAGAAAAGTGTTAATGAATTTGTAAAGTAGGGGAGCAGACAGGGTCAATGACAAATTTATTATCTTAAGAAACAGATTAATCAGGCCTTGCTAAAGCAGGATAAAAGGTGGTTCTGCCAGTAGAAACATGTGAAATCCCTATCTGTTAATCTATGATACAGCATAAGCAAGAATAGCTTATACACCAAGTTTTCTGTTCTAAGAAAACTGCTTCAGAGAATGCATATTTCAGTCCTTTGAAAGGATGGAGATACCTCTCAACCTGTTTAAATTATCCCTGATTCTTGCTCAATAATAATAAAATGTGAAAACAGCACTGGCCTTAGCCCTAGGGGAGCTATTGTTAGGGACATGCACAGCTATTCTCTGTTCCTAGGTACCCCATGCACTCCACCACTGCTCTGTGCAGCCTGCTCTACAGGCTGCACTGCCTCTGGCAGCTGGAGAGCAACCGCTGCACATGGGCAGAGAGGGGACACCCTGCACCCAGTAGGAACAGGATCAAGTTCCCTGTCCAAACCCCACAGCTCTCCATGAACCCTTATTCCAACAAGAACCCTTAGACAGTGAGAAATCAGCTGAGAA
Organism: Erpornis zantholeuca; assembly: GCA_013400515.1. NCBI lineage: Eukaryota > Metazoa > Chordata > Aves > Passeriformes > Timaliidae > Erpornis > Erpornis zantholeuca. The sequence continues at coordinate 216,165 of VZTN01003440.1, read as the reverse complement.
TAGAAAATGTAAAATGTTAATTCAAATAATTTGATGGTAAGCAGACTGGATTTTAGCTGCATTGCTTTAAAAATTGAACAAATATAAAGAGATCATAAAAGTGTAATTGCAGATTTCACACAGAGAAGTAGAGCTGGGCTTCATCAATGATGCCCTGACATAAGGAGCATTAGAATAGAGGTTTTCCTCTTTTCTGACATCCCTTCTACTTGGTGGTATGAGCTGTTTCAGTATAAAATCTCTCTGGCATTTCAGATGCATGTTCTACCTGCCCTCCTCTCTCCCCACCCTCTCAATACACTGTCATTTACAAAAGGAAGGATTTTGATTAATGACTTCTTCCTGCCAAAAAGATAGCCTCACAAGCAGCAGAACAAAAATAAGTGCGATTCTATGGAGCCCATAAATACAATCTTTCTGCACAAAAATCTCCAATTAGTCGCCAGGCATACTTGCTTATGAGTCATTAATGAATACTTCTATATGCTGAACATTCATATCTTTGTGTTTGTGACACCGCCTCCAAGCCTGACCCCCTGTCATCACATCAAAAGGATCAAGATTTTAAATGAGGTATTAGCAATTTCTTAAATAGCTTTTTTTAACAGCAGAGAAAAACTATTGAACCATGACTGTTCAGTCATAGGCAACTATTGAAATCCCAACACCTTATCTCCATCCTTCAGCAGCTGAAAGCAGGAATGCCATGTGTTTCACCATATATAGCATTCCTGTATAAGAGTGATGGAACTTTTGGTTATTTAGAACCCAGCCACGCAGTGAAGTCTCAATGGGCAGTTTCCTATGGGGGTATAAACAGCAGAAAAGCCAAGCTCTGTAAAACAGCAGTGAGGAACAGTGAGGAACTCACCTGTAATTCACTTTGACTTCTAAAATGCAATTTGATTCCACCAGGTATACAGATTAGAGAGAAACTTAATTACGATGTCTTTATTCTGCTATTCTTTCTACTAGCCCTAAAACTGCCTTTTTAATTATCTATAACTTATTCTGTGTTTTAGAGTGAGGTAATCACCAAATTTGGGCAAATCACATATTTTTTCAACATACCATAGCTGATACCATTTGGTTCTTGGACCTCATCACTACCAAAAATACCAGTGAGTATCACAAGAGTGGTAAACAAGGGGTTTGAGTGACCTTGGCAAGTAGGGAAAAAGTTTCCCTCTGCTCTCAGCCATCCCCTTCACAGCCAGGATAAGCCTTCCCTTTCCCCCACCCCCTAAGAAGCACCAGCATTATTCATCTGATTTGTCTTCCTCCCCAGAGCCCTCTGCACCCACCATTTGCTCCTGCTTGGTATGGGATGTGTTTAAAATCCCCAAATCACTATGATACAAAGATGCTCCAGGTTTGGCAGAGCAGGGCTGGCCTGGCATGTTCCTTCTCTTTGTCCCAATGCTGGACACAATTCCTATCCCCTCCACAAAGCTTTCACATTGTCCAACACATTGGAAGCTGTGACACAGCAAGGTGGCCCCTCCTGGGACATGTGTCATTGTTCACCTTCCCCTCTGATGAATCAGAGGTTTTACCACAACCTGGTTCACCCAAAAACGGAGCAGGAAGATTCAGATGCCCTTGCTGCCTAATAAATGAATGCTGTCACAAGAAATCCAGTTCTTGTTATTTTGAGGCTTGCATTGGGTCATTGTATGATGATTGTTCCTTTGGGGGTGTGGGGGGGCAAAGGCAATTTTTGTGCTAGATTGCTCCATTTAGATATAAAAAGCTGTGTAAGGTCGAGGATGTTAAAAAAAAATTGAAGTATGTGCAGAAGAGGCTCACATACACTATTTTAGGCTGGAGGAAATACCTTACAGTAAGAAACCTGAACAATTCAATCTGTTTATCTTATCAAGATTGAGTGGTGAGTTGATTACAACGGATAAGTATCTCGTAGGGAGAAAATACCAGGCACTAAAGGGATCTTTAATCTTGCAGAAAAAAAGCACAACAAGAAGCAATGACTGAAAGCAGATCAATTCAAACTAAAAATTAAGAATATATATTTAATAATTAATTCAGTAACTTATTGTATGTGATAGCAAAGAGCGAGAAACTGAGTAGTGTAACAGAAAGAGAAGGTTTGACTGGACAACCTCAAGACCCTTCTGACCCTGCACTCTGAATTTCAGAGTGGGGAGGGAAACTGGGAAGTGTTCTGTCATAAGAAAGTGCAATTCATATTTCTTGTCAAAATCAGACAACTTCACTTGCCCATGCTTGATTCCTTTTTTCCCCAGTCAGTGAAAGCAATAATATATATTGTGTTAATTAAGAAATTTCCAACAGCTAAATCATTCATGTATTTCAATGCACATGTATATTATAATGTGAATCCAGAAGTCACATCTAGGTAACATTTTAATAAATACCAGGAAGTAAAATTGTCTTCGTATACTTCATTAGGGAATATTATATATACATATATTTATAAAAGTATTTTATAGTAACCAAAGAATAAAGCTGGAGAACTAGAACCAAACAAAAGTAGTATTTAAGGAGTCATTAGACACAACAGCTCAAAGGGGCAGGCTGGAAGGCAGCGTTCACCTCTGGAAGAGTCTGAGATGCACCCCTTGGCCCCTCCACATTCCACCTTGCATTGTGGGCACAATGCCTTGGCTGGCATGGGCAGAGTCTCACACTGCACAGTATCACACAAATGTGCCAAGGGAGCCTCATCTCAGCCAGGTCAATAGAGCTGAAGCTTGGGCATCTCTTACATGTCCCACTGGCCATTTCTTCATCAGGCCATTGGACAAGAGTGCTGGAGAAAACTTTTTTTTTATCTGAAAGCAGTATTTTTGTGCATTTTCAGTTCCAAATTGCTATAACTGCTGGAAAACCAGCACTGAAAAATAAAGCTTGTATAGAAATTGACTGCTTTCCTGTGGCAGTCCCTGTTGCACTATGGGAAGTTAAAAGCTATTGATATTTACCTTGGGGTTTATTCTTCTATTTACTGTAGATTTCAGTTAAAGCTATTGCTCTAGTAACCCTCATGCCAATTAGTATGATCTCAATATATACTGCACGTTTCTTTAAAATGCACATGTGCTACAAAGAATGCAAATAATAACCTAGGAACTACTTTTTAATTAGAAATTGCATTTCATTAAAAAAAATTTAATAAACCAAATTCTGCTCAGTTTTAACAACATAATCCAATGTACATTAACACTATTCCATTCATGTAAATTATGTCATTATGATTATAGGATTTTGCCCAGTAAAGCATGAAGAAGTCTGAATATTTACTAAAGAAATGACGCAAGGATCCACACTGTGATCATCCATCACTTCACAATCATTAAAACAGGTAGTTTAGATACTAGCTGCAACTTTGCCCTGTTGGACAACCTCATGGGTAAAGAGACTTGGCTCTTGGGAACAAAATACAGCAATCTCCCAACTCGGTATAAGGATTCCTGATTGTTCTCAAGGAGGAAGTTGCATAACATACACCAAAAATACATATTGGGTCACTACTTCAGATGACAGCCAGAAAGCTTTAAGAATCACAGTAAAATATTTGACCAACACTGGAAATTGCTCATGATGAGCACCCAATTATAAGACATATTGATTATTTTAGGAAAAAAAAACAAAACACAAACAGTGAAGATACTGAATAATAGTTTATGCAATGTAAAGATCTCTTAAGCATTTGGGCTTTTAGTATCTATAGTAAATGCTCCTTACTAATCAGCTTAAACAATGATTTTAAATTCCTATGGACAGCATGTCCTTTGAGGTCACACAGGGAGCCTGCACTGATGGACTGCCTCAACTGAAGGACACCCACAGGAAAAGAAGCTTCTACACCCAAATGACACATCAAAAAATCCATCTGCCAAACAAGATTTAAAGTAAACAGAAAATCGGCTATTTAGGCAATTAAGCAGCTATGGAATGAACACATGGAGTAGGCTAAAGTAGAGCGGAACATTCCCATGGCCACTATGTTATGGGAACAAAAAGCTGAAGACAGATCAACTTGTCTGTGATACCATCTCATGTGTTTAATACAAAAATCACAAGAAAGGTGGGGAAAGTCCAGTGATGCAGCAGGTATGGAATCACAGGCAGAGAAAACAGCAGGTCTCCATATGGAATTAGGCAGGGAAATGAAGGATGCTCTGTTCTACAGGCTTGGTCTTGGTTGATAAGGTAAGCAAACAAGGTAACGCAAGAAAAGGTTGCATCAACAATAAATTATTCACAGAAAAATTATTACCAGATTTCAGATATAGAAAACACAGGTAGAAGCCTGGCATAATGAATTTAACTGTTACTCAGTTTAACTCCATCTGTAGTTCTGACTATCATCTGATTTCCACAGAGTAGAAAATATCAGAGAAAAGAGCTAAAAGGAAAAAAAGAAGTCGGAATTAACAGCCTTGCTGATGAAGAGCAACTGCAGGAAGCAAAAGGCAGTGGCCTGGGAGGTGGAAGATCCCAGGGGCCTGAACCCACCCAAAAATGCTTTACAGGGCAACAGTTGATATGGAAGATGGGGATTAATCGTGGACTCAGAAAGTAGCATGACAAAAGATGGCAAAGCTGCAGAAGGAGAGGTTTAGGGAGGGAGATTTTGCCAATGAAAGCAGTTGTGCTGCTGGGCATTGCCAGCAGCCTGGAGCTCGGGCAGGCAGGATGGAGTAGGGCACACAGGGACTTTGCAGGAGGGAGGGTACAGGATGGGGACCAACAGAGCCTCTTGCAGCCCTGAGTGCTGTGATTTATCACTTCTGCTGGGGCATAGTGGCTCCCAGGCTGTGGAGGGAAAGCAATGCACAAGCAGGCTAGTGCTCAAGTATGGGGAATCATTCTCATAACCATCACTTAGATGACTCCCTAATCACTCTGTAAACAGTTACTTCTTATCAGAACACTATCCTGAAAGGGAGTTTCTCTATTTCCTCTCAATTTCAATTTAATCTGACAAAAAGAAACACAATGCTGAAGGCTTGATAGTCATTGCAAGAACAGTCACTCTTTGCCCATCTATACTTTTAATACATTACTGATGAGTAAGGTTCAATCAGATTTACAATTAAGATACTTGGTCATGCAATTAATGATGAAGATATATGACACATGTCAGTAGAGCAGCATAGCTCCTGTGAAGGCTGACAGGACTTCTACTTTTTACTTCAGTGGCAGCAGAGCCACCCTAATGGTGAGCAATGCAGAATTTTCTACCTTAGAGCTTTTTTAATGCCATGAATAGCATGCTGTATCCTTGGTAGCATATCTTTGAGGCTATCTGTTGGCATGGCTTAATTATCCAGTATCAGCTTTCAACGATGAGCATATGAATTCTGACATGGCTGTTAGAAGTCTAACAGCTCTTTACCCAAAATGTACATGCATTCTCTGGAGTCCTTAGGCACAATTTTTCTTCTCCATCACAGCAAAATGTGACCTCTTTACTGGCATTAGCAGCAATATTGTAATTCATAAACTATCCTTAATTGGGGCTAAAAAGCATTGTAATGATGAGAAAAACTTCCCTGAAAAATAGATTCTGCTTGCCGAGGTACTGCCTGACAGCTTCAACACTCAGGAATCAGAATGCTAAAGATATTCTGAGTCAAAGAAAGCTTATGATAATAAAGTATAGCCTGGTATATATAGAGAGAAGTCATTGTCTTAAGAGTGAAAATAGAAGACTGACTTCAACTACATTTTCTTTTAGTCTTTTCATGCACCTTATTACAACTCTCCTGCAACTGTGACAGAAGAACTGCTTTAGAGCAAGCCTTCTCCCTGGCTGCAGTCCTGGACCTCACAGCAAATCCCAGTATTCCCACAGCCAGCCCTCTCCTCTGCTTACAATGAGAAAATAGTACTGGTATGGTGAAAATTGCTCTTCTAGAGGAAAGCTTCCTAATTCCATTATGATTTTCATTATGTTTCCATTTTAAAATGTCCAAACAATAAACTCATAAAAATACATAATGAAAATAGTCAGACCATTAACTAAAGTCAAATGCAATGCCACTATAATAAAACTTGCAGGTGCTTCTGTAATCAGCAAAGCAACATGATTCTGATTAAACCAGGAAGAAAGGATTTTTTGAAATATTTTATTCCTGCAAATATGTAGAAAATGTGGGTTTAATGTAGCAAATTATGTTTCTTTATGTCATTATTTTCCTGAACTGGATGCTGTGACAGCAGTCTGCATTTCATAAGGCATGGCTTCCAACTAGCAAAATCTATTCTCAACAGGAAATATGCTCCACTTAGTCCAAATGTTCTGAGGACATCAAACATATTTGTATAAACATGCTGTATCATAATTGAGAGGGTTGCTAGTACTTGGGATTTAGACAAGCACTTTACAGCTTCAAGGTGCTGTACAAACATTTAACTTATTTATTAATTTGCTAACCAGGGACATAACCTAGATTTAGTTAGAAGAAAGCTGTGGATGAGAGGAGGTTGGGTAAACAGGTTTATCATATTTATATAAAAGACCATACAGAGTCCTCTTAGAGGTGCTTCCTCACCAAAACTGAAAGGTAAAACATCTCAAAAGCTCCTAATCCCTGACAAGGAAACTAACAGGCCACTTTACAAAGGCCAGCTCAGACCACCAGGCTGAGGGTTTCAGAGGTATTTTCCACTGGTCTCCCCGGGTTCTCCCAGAGAACAAAAGAGGGTTTCCATTGGATTCAGTGGAACGTGGATGAATATTTTCAAAAACTTCTTCCTGTCACTCAGCCACATCCTTCCCTAGTCCATAAACTAGCGTACTGCAAACCAGCAGGCTCAGTACTCCTGCTCTGACTTCTGGGGTTTATTACACCAGGGTATATTTTCAAAGACTCAGGAGTTACGATCTAGATTTACAAAAATATTTAGATTTGTAATTCCTATTAGCTGCTTAACATTAGGTGACATCAACTGCCTCATTGCCCATCTCTGGAAGGGTTTTCGGTAAGAACCATTTACTTCACTCCTGATTTTTGCCCTAAATTACAAACTTGCTCTGGTCAAACATGGTACAGCTAAAATCATCTGACCTCTATGGGTTTATGTTCTGACAACAGAGGAGAGTGAAACTCTCTCATCTGATATAGGAGTGTCTCTGCAACTTATTACTCTTTCACTGGCACATAGTAAATTGAGCTCTGGCAATAGCAATGCTACTGGGAAATAAAGATAATTAAGAAACATAAAGCATGCCACTCTTCTTGAACCCAGTTGGAATCTTGGTTTTCTGTGTCTCCCATTTTAGGATTATGAGCCTGGTTTTAAGTTTGTATTCTCATAATTTTACATAATTGACCATTTGCAATCTTTTATAATCTAAAATGTCTAATAACTATGCACAGAAAGTGAGCCCTTTCCATAATATTTATAAATATTTCATATGAACTGGAGTTAATACAATTTATTTATAATGCATGGGAGTCTGCAGAGGGTTTATAAAAATAATGTGTGTTAACATGCAGTCATGATTTAATAATCAGAGACTAATTTCTAAAATACATACGGAAAGTGGCTGGTTCCAGTAATTGGCAATAGGATTGAGAGGCGCAGATATTGACAGATGACTGGGCTATGGTTAACATTCCATACAGGATGGAGCAGAGATGGCATTAACACAAACTTCACCCTATTCATCCCTAAATAATTTCAGTATCCACCAGGACAAAACTCGAACAGCTTCTTCAGAAATCCCCAGGATTAATTCCTTACTCCTGCTAACAACCATTGTGGTAGAGGATGATGTCACACATATTATGTAACCATCGTGCAGTAAGATCATTCAAGGATTCCCACCTGCTCAGGAACCTGCCAAGAAGCCATAAAGCTACATGAGCCACCAACCATCTATTAACTAAATGACTCCAAACTGTTAAAAGGCAAGAAAAGTTCTCTATCTGTTCCACAATGAATGCATCTCTCATCTGATACACTGAGGTTGCTTAAGCAATTTCCAAACCACCTTGGAGATCTGCACAGCAGATGGGAGTGAAGAAGCCTATCTGCAGGAGAAAATAGATGAAGTTTGGAACAGATGGATTGACTGGAGAACACGCACACAGTTGAAATGGACCTTCTGATTTTGATCTGTGGTGAATAAAAGGATGCAGAAATAAGCAAGCAGATGCAATTGATGGTGATGATAAGACCACAGCTGCATTAAGACATCCACCCACAAGTTATCATAGAGAGCCCCAAGGCAAGAAAATAGACTTTCCATGCTAATGTCATTTTTGACACACAACTCAATTCATTTCCCATACTCTTTTAGCAGCCTGTATATGAAAGACACAAAGAACAGCAATTTTTTGTGCTGCTAGATGTTCATTTCTTCATTAGAGGGAGGGGAAAGGACCTTAACACACACAGTTAACCCATGAGACCTCTACTGCAGTCATGCACATGCTTCCTCCCTGCAGTTTCAGCTGCACATTGTTTATTTTTCATTAAGAAACTAATCACACTTTCTATAATGCTCCAGCAACAAAATTACTCTACATGTATTTCTCCATATTATTTTCACTACTCAGCATCAATAAACTGTGAAATGTGTTAGTAAACAATATTTCTAATGACTCTCTTTTAAAATATATTTCAGGTTGTTGATGTCACAAAATGTTTATCTTTCTAACTCTCAGACTGCTGGGCTGGGCTGAGCAAAACAGGGCCTAAAAACAGGGCCTAAAAACAAAATTAAAAACCAACAAACAAAAAACCCAATAAAAACTAGTTCAGATCCCTATTTTAAGTATAATTTTTAAATAAGAATCTGAATGGAGTAAGCAGCTCTTTTAGGGCAGTTGGGCCAAGTTTCTCAGAAGTAAATGAGTATTCAGGCAACAACTTATTACAGGACATGACTTTAAATATTTCAATTTCCTATTGTAAAAGATTTTGTGTTATCTGTTTGGTAAGATAACCTACATATTTATTTACAAGAGAGCACAATTACAAAGACAAAAGAACACTTAAGAACTAATATGAAATTATTCCCCTAAGTAATGTTACTTACAAGCTTTAGCATCTGCCCTTATAAGTTGCACTGCCTCGGCTCTCCTGTGAGCATTTATTTAGCACACCCTTCCTGCTGATTCCCTGCCCCATTTTGCCTGCTGGTGGTGCCCATTATGGAACATTCCAGCAGAGCCACTGCAGACTCCAATCAGAGCAGCACATTTATATTTCCTGTAAAAATATTGCTTAGCTCCATACCACTGAATATAGACAAATATAATATATTATGACCCTATATAAAAAATACATTTTTTAAAAGTTGTAATATATACTCATTGAGCACACAATGTTTCTCATTTTGGATATAATTTGGGATTTCAGACATCAGGTGAAGCATATGAAAAATGAGAACACATATTTTAGTTTATGTTTTTGGATAAGTCAGAAGGATGTACATGGCCAACACATAAAGCTACAGCTTTAGCTGATACTGATTCTGATCTGCATGAAATGCTGGGCAGGACTGGGAGCTGGTGGCAGATTCCCCAGTGGGAGAGATGCTAATGTCAAAACATGCTCTCCCAGCTCCCAGTTCTTAGGAACCCAGCCCCAGATCTGCAAATAAAGCTGCTGAAATCAAAGAGCCCAAGAGGGTAGGTGGTCCAAAGGACACTTGGCAGGCATCTCTGAACAAGCTAAATCTGAACCCAGCACCTGTTGAAAGCAGTTACAGCTTTACCATCAACTACAATATGGATGCTAGATGCATCCCCTTGGCATTTAACTTCTGATTTCAGAAACTTTTCATTCTAATCCCTTTTATGTGTTTGCGAATAATTCTGAAAATATTAATTCTGTTAAAATATTTGCTTTCAGAGATCCTTTGTACTTTCTCTTTTATCAGCAGACCACTTCCATTGCCCAGCTTTCCTGTCTTAACAAACCCCAGGTTTTGCTCAGTCCAGTTTTCTTTTCTGAAATTACTTGTCTATTGTTCACAGTTCTTTTTAAGCTCTATTTTACAGAGAAACCTCCAGGTTCACATCTTTTTCTCTCTGTACATGCCTTTTTGGAACACAATACAGTGAGTTCCCATCCTCTCAGGTCCTGAAATCAGTCCTTGGATCCCTCAAAATGTCCAAACTCAGAGGAGGGGAGGGTATGTGTGATGTTTAATATAATGTCTTTTCAGAGCATCAAGGAAATGAAGAACAAGAGACTAGGAAAAGACTTGCTTACCCTCAGGAACCTTACTTTCAAAAGCCCCGGAGAAACAGACCTCTGAGAACAAACACAAGAAGTCTCCAGAGATGCAGTGCACTGCAGCCCAAGCTCACAGGTCTGGTCTCCTCCTGCTTTTATTCATGCCAATGGCCAAACTCATGCAGTCATTGCTCCAATGGCCTTCTCTGCTCCACTGTTCCTGCAAGGAGAGACAACCCTGTCCTGAGGGAGAAGGCAGGGCTGAGAGCCCCAGCTGCTCTCCCTTCCTCTCCAGCCACAGATGCCTGGAGCCCAGGACAGTCCCAGCAGCTGCCCTCAGGCTGCTGTCACACAGCACACACCGCCCCTGGAGAACTGATGAATCCCTATGGTATCATTTCACCTGGGACAAACATTTGACCTCCTGCTCATTTTTCCTCCTGCCTCAGGTGGAAGCCCTACCAGTGCATGAGCAGCAGAGCTCCCCAAGGTGTCTGAGCATCTACAGCAGCCTGGGTAATCAGTATACCCCACTCAGGTAAACTAGCAAACTTTTAGCACAAGGGAATAAAATCATAATGATGTATATGAGAATAAATGTGTAAATATCACTGATCAAACTTCAGATCAATAGATGTTTTACATATCAGAGTAAACTTATAAACTTCACTACCAGCTTAAGCTTTTAATCATTTAATTCATTTGTGGATTCATTCATCTTTCTATAATCTGATCTATTGGTCTGGTTCTCTAACGTAAAAACCATTATTGCAGCAAATGTCGCCATTTTAATTTGTTACCGGTATCCCAGAATTTTTCATGAATGAATTGGACAGTCTTGCACATTAAATATAGTAATAAATGTCTTGCAATGCAGGTGAAATTTAAATTTAAAATATAAATAAATTGTGTTGGCTATAGGAATGTGAATGTCCTGATATTTATGTTTAGTAAGTACACCAGTTTGCTAGAGAAAGAAAGCAACTACCATCATCTTGGCCCTGACATCCTCTCTGTAGCACTGCAAGGTTGAAGGAATTGTATGCCTGGGTGAAAAGGAAGACAAAGAAACAAAGCCAGGACTTCTCTCCAATGCAGTTTGGGAGAGCCATTCTGGGGCTGGAGAGGCAGCACCCAGGAGCTCTCTCCCCTGGAGCTCACCCCTAAGCCAGAAGGCTCCCAGCTGGATTCTCACTAACTCAGATCTCTTACAGGGGATGATGAATGTTTGCCTATCTAATCCCCTCACCTAGGGAACCAAGGGTAGCTTTCTCAACCAGCACCTACTTTTCTGTGTCTGAAGCACCACAGGTGAAATTCCCACTCTGCTACACACCAGTTACACTTTTCTTTTTGGTAGAAGAGCCAGCTGTAAGCCAGAAAGACTTAGACATCTTTAAAAAAACTAAAGCGCTCGCATTGTGCAAAACATTGCAAGGACACAGTGTCACCATCTGAATTCATGTGACATATACTTCAAATCCAGAACAATGTACAGCTTTGCTTTACAAGTAAGTAGATGAAGTATTGTTAGTATGGACTTCTGGTATAACATAGCTTCCTCTGGAAAGTCAAGATAATATTTTTGGAGTAAAAGCCAAAACACCACTAAAGTAATTTTTAGATGTGAAACTGGGCATAAAACTTTTAAGAAGGGACTAAATAGCAGAGCACCTTTTAATTTTATTCTCTCCCAAACACCATAATAAATAAGATAGCCCTTTGGAAGGGTTTTTATAAATTATACAGCTACATTTTCACACATGAAGAAAAAAAATAAAACATTTAATGAAAGTTCTTTCCAATATCCTGTTCTATTGAGCATAAATATGAGTATCGGATGCACAGATCATTAATTCCTATTGAAAAATGCTGAAGGAAACTCCAGAAATAAAATTACTGATCTCATCTACCAATTTGTGTAAAAAACCATACCTCCAGTGTTTTGAACTACAAAAATATCTGTATTAGTGTTTACATATTTCTGATACTAATCATATTTCAATTTTCTAAAATCTGTTTTGATGTGTAGACCCTATTCTGCAACCTAATAAAGCAATTGAACTGACCCTACTCTTAGCAAGACATCCAGCTTTTCAATAAATGAAATGCCCTTTCCTGAAATCCATTATAAGTGAGCTGTTAATTTGTAACTGCAGAAACCTGGTGACGATTACAAAATGCTCTTGAAGTTACTGTTTTGCAGTAATACAGCAACACAACCATTTTCATAGCAAATGCAGTCAAACAACTAACATTTACGTCATTGTAAACTTGAAAACATAATTAGTGATCTATCGAGTTACCTAGAACAGTTGGATAGTGCTGCCCTTCACTGGTTCATAATGGTATACCACAAATCAAAACTAATGGCTACCTGACAAAACTGTGGCTCAGCTGCATGAAAACTGAGTTTTCCCTACTTCTCCCTCCAGGACTTCCACATTCCTGTCAAATGAACACCCAAAACTGCCTCTTCATAATCCAAGTTTTCAAATAATAAATGCTTTTTATACGTATCTATCCATTTCACTGGGAGGGATATGATAGCTGCCAATACTATCCCTGCCCATTGTTCTTGTTTCATGTCAGAGTGCTACTGTAATCCCCTCCTCAGTATTAAATTATGCTTTTCCTTCATGAAATAAATCCATCAATAATAGAATAATGAAAATTATCACAGGAATATTTCTATTCAATATTAAAATACTGGACAGATTAAAAGTGTTACTAAATAATGTCTGTATTTGTGTAGGAACAGGTGGGTCAGGTAAATAACCAGTAATTCTCCACATGTTCATTTTGCCCTGCTGAGGGAACAAAATATAGCTGGATCTTTAACACAGCAAATGTAATAGTCACTGTGTCCAAACATTAAGTTTCACCTGGGAACTGAATTTGAATTAGGTGGTTGTTTCAGCTAGTTGTCATATACATACTGAGACCTATGTGTCTTTAAAAAAGCTATTTTTCCAAAGGAAATACATTTAGGATAATACTAACAGCTAGAAGGTACCTGATGACAGATGATGAATGACTGTTAATTACTGTATGTATTATATGCAGCAAGTCCAACCTTAGATGCATAACTGAGATGAGAGCAGTGCTCGGTTCTGTACACAAACACAAGCAGTAGTCACTGACTTCAAGTCCTGACAAGTCTATCTGCTAAAAAAAAGCCCAAGTACAAGAAATATTTTCAAAATATAGACTCAAAAGATAGAACCTCCATTTCAGAAACAGGCCCAATATTTTTGACAAATAATCTATTCCTATTTATAATATATTGTGTTTACTATTATGCTGGAAAAACGGCTGAAGCTTGCATTGGTGCTGGCCATTTCTATAGAACATTTCATTTTTAAAAGCCTTTTTGGAAGTGCAAAAAACTTTGCTATGCACATTTTGGATCAATTGTATTGACAGCTGTACCCTATGATCATCCACGTGGGTAAGTAGGCTCCTCCTCAAACTCAGTTTGGTTACAGCAACGTGAGCCTCTGTGAAGCCTCTGTGTGTTTCCATGAAAACAGTGTCCAGAGATTCTGGAAAAAGTGCCCAAACAGAAGGTGGACTAAGCAGAGAGAGACATCAAAAATAGGGAATTTTGAAAACTTTCCTGCAAAGCACCTTGGATAATACCATTTGGTGAGTTTGTCACTGTAAAGATGGCTGAGTCATCCCAGCCCAGTTACTCTGCACTCACCCTCCTTAGGGCACCCTATTTTCATTTGATTAATAAGTATTGGCTCATGAATAGCAACTGGACTTTTATGGTCTTTGTCTTCTACAGAATGCATAATGATAGCATGAAAACTGTTCAGATAAATCTCTTTCATCTCTTCTCTTATTTCATGGCGGAATATTAAGGTTTACTTTTTCTAGAAGGTTTGACAAATTTCTGAGGACCCTTATGTCACTGCCACTACTAACCACAACTAATGAATTGTCAACAAAGACAAGAGTTAATAGTTGGAATAGTATAAATAAAAGCAAAACAAATATATAAATAAAAAGTGGTTTTAAAAAGCCTAAGATAACATCTCATGTTTTGTTAAGCCTTTGGTGTTAGCACATCCCTACCTTTCCCAAAAAGTCAGCTCAGCCTACACTGGAAAGATGGCTATTTCCTCTGCAGTTCAGCAAACCACAGTTCCATGTGGCTTCCCTGAAAATGAGACAAACCCCTTTGCACCTCGTACCAGAAATCAGTGCTAAAATACCATCTAATTTGTTAGCCAGGGTTGATAAGCACAAGCACAGCTTGCAGCCCAGCAGCTGCTGCCGGCTGTGCTCACACCGTGAGGAAGAGCAGTCACAGTGGAACTGAGAGCAACCACACCCCCAGCTGCCAGGTGGGACAGACATTAGTGGCAATACAACCCCAAGACTTTGTCAGGAGGTTTCTCAGCTACTTCTGGTTTCTAGGAAGTGATGAAACCTAAAAATACTGGACTCCAATCGCAGGAGTGACTTTGACCCCAAGTAGGTCATTTCCTTCTTTTCACTGCAGTAAAGGACTGATACTGTAAGATCATATCTGATCTTCCCTCCATTGCTGGGATTTTCCACATTTCTGTCTGTATTTTGCTTAGGATACAGCTGCAAAGACTTTTCTATTAGCCATGTCCCTTTTAAAAATAATTATTAACTTTTTTTTTTTTTAAGTGTGGAGTATTTGTTAACTTCAAAGGCAAACATTTAATTTAATGACATGTCTGTTCACAAAACAAAAAAAAACCAGTGATTGAAAATAAAATGTAGGCTACCACTTTGTGAAAGGCATTTACAGCACAGAAAGACTACTTTGGCAGATACATTTATGTCTATACAAGATTAGATTTTGCATTTATTATGGGCATGTAGCATATTATTAATTATTAACACCAAAAATAAATGTTAGTATTTGCAGAAAAACAAGCTGCTAAATTCGGAAAAAATATTGTTGAGGATTTACACATTGTGTCATGTATGTTATGTAAATGGGAACAGCAGAGATTCAGTATTTATTATTAGAACAAAACATTTTGCAGTCTGCAAGTGGAAATCCAGGCTGTAATTTATGTGCATCTCTGAATCAACAAGTACAATACTTAAGAACAACACTTTGTATAAAAAATAACTGACTTTGCCTTCTCACTGAGGGCACATCTCATGGAAATTCTTTGCCTGCATTCCCTGGGGAAGTGCATGGGAATAACAGAAACACTGCTCCCAGGAGACCTGAAATGGTCCATTTTCTATCCTGGATCTGAGGAAAAAGTAATGGGGTCCTACAGCCTAGCAGGAAACAGTCCCAGCCAAATGAAAAATGCTGCTGATGAGGTAGTCTTTCTCCCAGATTTCATACATACCCTGTTTCAAGATTTCAGACCCCAATGTTCTGTTCAGAGAAGCTCTCAGCCCTGAAACATCATTGGGAAAGATCTCCTTACCCTCTAAGGAGAAAAAGTCATTATCAAGCTGTATGGAAATGGAGGCAGGAGTAGGATGTCTCGCATATCTCTCGATGTAGTGTTCATCAGTGTAACATCATACTCCCAGCTGGCTGCCCAGATTACCTTACTCAGGGGCGTGCCTCCACAGGCCTTTTCCATTAGGACTTCCCAGGACTGCTAAGCTGGGTCTGCTGCTGCAGAGTGCTGTGATGGAAGCAGTGGTCTACACAAGGCACCTCTACCTACCAGCATTTTCTTGTTCTGTCACCCAGCCTGCTCACAGTATAACTCTCACGCACTGTACTGTTAGAGGTTTCAGAACAAGGGGTGACTTTTTTTCAGTAGCCTTCCTGTCTTCTGCCCTTGAGCTACATTAAAGCTCAGGCAGTGTCAAAACACTACATAGGGATGTTGGTGTATTCCCTGCTTCTAGAGGTCAGGATTTGCCCCTCTGCCTGTATGAATCATAGAATCATTTAATGGCCTGGTTGGTTTCTAGTTCCAATCCTCCCAACATGGGCAGGAATACACCTTCCACTAAACAAGGTTGCTCAAAGCCCCATCCAACTCCTCCTTGAACACTTCCAGGAAGGGAGCATCTACCACTTCTTTGGGCAACTTGTTCCAGTGCCTGACCACCCTCACAGTAAAAGATTTATTCTGAATACCTAATTTAAATCCATCTCCTTTCAGTTTAAAGCCATTTCCCCTTTTCATACCACTATATGGCCTTGCAAAAAATCCCTCTCCAGCTCTCTTGCTCTTGTTCTCCTTTAGGTACTGGAAGGTGTTAAAAGGTCTCTGCAGAGCCTTCTCTTCTCCAGATAGAACAACTCCAACTCTAATGCAGAAACCTTCTAATTTTGTCATTTATCTAAATACAATTTCCCAATCATTCTGCTGTAAGCACTGGAGGCACAAAAGATGGAAGCCCAGACCAACATTCAAATTCTAGACAGCCATTTGACTTTAGAGAAGGTTAAATTAAAGTGGGCAAAGAAGCAATAAAGTGGACAGACAAGCTCTGCCTCTGGGAGAATTTGCTATTTCTTGCCATTTATACCCCTGTCTCAGCTCAGCAGTGGGAGGCAGGGGCAAATTAGCACTACTCCTGCTTTTGTCTCCCACACATTTTGCCTGCTGCTCTGCAAAACCTCCTTCAGCTGGATTTCAAAAGAGGTCAGAAATATGTATGCAGTGTGATGGAGGAGCAGAGCAGCACATGGAGCAGGCAGTGGCTCCGCAGAGCAGAGCTGCACAGAAGTACCAAGCCGCTCTCTGCACAGCAGGACCTTCCCTGCCACCACTCAGCCCCCACCAGCTGCACCCACTGCCTCCTCTCCCCTGTCCTGCCACAGCACTGGCCATCATCAGCCACCATCATCAGCCTCTCTGTTTCCAAGTCAGGCCCCAGCCACTGCATCACATCACACCTGCATTTTTCACTGTGGCCCTCAGGTATCACCATGCCAAAACACTGAGCTTTAGGCAGGGAAGCTCCCTGTGTCTCTGGATACATTTCCAGGGACAGCTGCTACTTCAGGCAAAGCCAGGTACTCTGCTACTGCCTAGTGCAGCAGTACTCCGCTGTGGGGAAAGGCACTAACAAAATAATTCTGCTGTATCATTAGAGGTCAACTTGGACTACAGCAAGCAATAAAAGATTCATAATGGCACATGAGGGGATGCACTAAGTAGCCAAACCACAGCTTGAAAACATGCAAAGCTTGTTTAGATTTAGGACTTGGTTAAAAACTTGCAGTTCAGCTGGCATTTCACAGAAAAGTTTGCAATCAGCGATATCACTTCTGTACCAGCAATTTATGCTGCTTCTAGTACAAATTATGCCTTGTAGCAAGGAGTGTCCTAATAGGCAGAGGTGCTCCCATGTTCAGGCCAGTAATCAAAAAATAATCCCCTTCCCTGATTCTGTTAGGGGCCAATGCCAGCTATTACAGAGAAGACATAAGAAGTACTGCTGGAAGCACTTTCAAGATAACACTTTCCCAGTGTTGTGACTTTCTATCCTTTGGTATTTAGCAACTGGCTAAATCTTCATTTTAGTCAATTTTCAGTCCTGTAAGGCAGGCAGTGGGACCTGCAGTGTTTCTAAATATTCCTTTCAAATTTTGGTTAATCTTATCTTCTGTCTACATATCAAATCTGCTTTAGGAATCCTGCTAAAGTCCAGTCTCAAGGTGCTGTAACAGTGAGTTGCCCAGTCCATTTACATATGAACAACCACCACTCTCTACTAAAAGAGCTGTCAGAAATTTAATACAGGTATTGGCACAGTATTTTCAGTGTGGTTATAAAAGCATTGTCCCTCCTCCCTTTAACTCCAGCTTAGGACTCTAAAATGAACAGAAACAACACAGTCAAGTCTCTAGCTGCTGAATTCCATCTGCTTTTCCATCCTTTTAACAGCCTTTGACAAAGAATTTAAATCAGATCCTTTTTTTCTCATTAAAAAAATTCCTTAAATTTTTGGCTTAAAATTTGGCTGTAAAGTTTGGCCACATTCTGGGTAGGCTTGAGTTTTGGCCATCATTTTTACCAGTAAGGCACATCTAATCTCAGATTTGGTGACACTGCACTCAAACCAGCTGCTTTAGCTTTGATGCAGAAGAGGCCAATACCATTAGCATGAAGAGCTAATGATGTTTGTTTAATCTTTGTGGCCAGCCAGTCCCACCAGGCAAATAATGGTCTCAGGAGAGAGGCCAAAAAGCTCTGAGCAGAGGAGAGAAAACTTCCAACACAGCCCTGCAGGTGAGCTTTAGGGTACGTGACTGGTGCAGAGTAGGTGTGTGTGGCATGGCCAGTGTGTATGGCTCTGCTCTGCTCTCCAAGCAGTGCCCTGCCAGTGGCACTACTGTGACACGAAGAGCTACGCTCTCCACATGTGGAAAGAAGGCATCCTCTCCCAATTCAAGTCTAAAGCAAGAGAACTCTCCTCCAACACTCCCAAACCACTCCCCTTGCAGCACCTGCAAATAGCTGATCCAGCCCGGTCCAGAGACAGACAAAGCCACCACACTTGGAGCACCACGAGGCAGAGGAACCCCACAGCTGTCACAGGCAGCAGGACTGGTCCATCCGCACGTGCCACTGCAGGGACTTGGCTCAGTGTGTACAGTCTCTTGCACTTTGCTGTACAGCCCACCATCTGTCTAGTAATTAGGAAAACAACCCTTTTCTTCCAACTGCAGTGAAACTCTGCCCCTCTTCTTTACGAAAGGCCCTATGAAGCCTCGATGCCTGACATGCTTCCAGTTCAAGCAGGAAGAAAAAATTACTGATTTCCATCTTCTATCCTTTTGTACTACCTCAGGGACCAGAAGGCTGCAAACAAAGCAAGAACTGCTTTTGGGGATTGAAAATCCCTGAAGCTGATTTTTCCCACCCCTTTGATCATTCCTGGCTTTCCCACACAAAGAACTTTTCCATGCATGTGGTACCTGCACTAACACGGTCACAGAGATTACAGAGAATGAATGGAAGGGCCAAAACACCACTGCCCACACAAGGAAACAAAAGCTGGGAGGAACTAGGAGGCATGTTTTTTACTTTGCTGGGTTGCCTGGCTTAGAGGAAAGAAGAAAACTATCCTTCCTAATGGCTCCTGCCAGTTATTTCCACAACCTACCAAATTCCATGTCTCGGAGAACAAATTTCTTACTCTTCCAGAAATCCCCTGCCTCATTTCATCTGGTCACCTACCGGCATTGCAAAACGCTAAACTTTGTCAACAAAATACAATTGCACTGTTGCCTACATAAATACATTTAACACCTCTTAACATGCAAAACACGCAAACAAACGATAAACGCAGCTTCTGAGCGTTCACAATGCAGCCAGTGTCCCACTGCCCAGCGCCGCCAGCTGCAGTCGGTCAAATTCAGTAACCAGGTAGTTGCCAGGAGTAAGCATAATTCCTACACGGGACTCGCTAGTCATTATTAGTTTTAGATACTGTTTTGTAGCTTGGAGAAATCTGAAAGGGAGAAGCGTGTGCGCCTCTCGTTTAAGCGACAGAAGTACAGGGCGTGCAGGAGCGAAGGAAGAAGCACAGCAGAACGCGTGGACGGAGTTTTCGCGTCTTTCAGGAGCCCCGAAGGGCTGGTACGGGGTGGGCGGTCACAGCAGCACCACAACAGCACAGGTCGCGCTCCTTCCCTGTGTCGGTGGCACTTCAGTGCTGTAAGCAGAGGACGAAGCGGCGCTTCCCGGGCGTGCCCAGCACTGCGGAGGGACCCTCCGGCGAGTTGGGCGGGACGCTGCCTTGTCCCCGCGGCAAAGCGCGGCTGCGGCGAGGCGCTAGGGTCAGCCCGCCGAGCTCGGACGGCAGCAGCACGGACAGCACCTCTACCTGTGCGTTACCAGGCTGAAGCCGGAATAACACGGGAAAATTAAGGCTACTCCAGCGGGCAGGGAGCAGCCGCAGCCCCGCCGGCTGCTGGGCGGCTCCCGCTC
>VZTN01003440.1:77071-195231 GCA_013400515.1 Erpornis zantholeuca | reverse complement strand
CGGCGGTCCCGCTGGGCAGCGGCGGCGGCGCAGGGCATCGCCCCATCGCCGGCGAGGAGCAGCGGGCAGGTCACTGGTACCCAGCCTGGAAACAGTTCCTCCCTTGCATCGGAAATTGCGAGCGGCTTTTCTAAACATTCACACGCACACAGAACCCCCAAAGAAAACCCCTCATGGCGGTGAGCAGCGCAGATCGGCTAAACGCGATAAAACAGATGCTTTTCTACTCTCAAAGTTGGTGCGTGCGCGGTTTTGGCCTCTGATGAATATACTTTTATTGTTCTGCAATCAACTTTTCGATATTCCGGATCTGATGTGGTAGGAGCCAGCATTACTTCTACAGCGATGTTAGCGGAGACAGTGAGTGGAACAAGCGGTGGAAATGCTTTTAAAGAGGGAATAAGTCACTGTCTTGCCTAAGGACAATGCGGTTGAGGATGAGAAGCTGTGGGCCGGGAAGCCCGTCAAAGGGAAGAAACCCCCAGCAGAACTTCTCCTGGCTTGTTTTTTTTTGTTGTTGTTGTGGTGGTGGTGGTGGTAGTTTGTTTTGGTTTTTTCGTTTCGTGGTTTTCATGTGACAAAAATAAAGGTTGATTTCTGGTATATTTCTGGACCTTAAAAGGATGATTACCAGAGAGTTTCCAGCAGTTAGTGGTGATACTCTCACGGAGTTGTGAACTTTGCCTTAACCCTCAGCCCTCTGACACTGATAAGTGGCACCAACTTTCTAGCTATTTATAAATACGGCTATTTTATTGCTGTAAAATACAGCAATAGCACAGAACAAATTCAGCAACCAGTACGCATTCATTTCGGAGGCTAAGAACTTTCACTTAGAAAGTCCTCAGCTCACACCATAACTTGAAAACTTTGTAGCTCTATACCCTGGATGCAGTGTGATGAGCATGCATCACCTTATGGAGTGTGAAAAATCATTGGAAAAAAGAAAACAAAAAACAAAACCAGAGCCTGTAAATGCCCCACATGCTAACTTAAATTCACAGAGGAAAAACTTGCAGAACAGGTTGATGCTAGGTACAGAGATATTTAAAGCAATAAGCTACAATTATAAAGATGCTAGAGGAAAAAACACATCTAAGTACTAGGACTCTAAAATTTAAATAGCTGAAATGCTTTTTACTCCATATTCTGACAGCTGATGATACCTGGCAAGTAATGGCAGTGGTAGTATGATGTGTCAGTCAGCAAAGAATAATGTGTGAAAACCAAAAGTATTTCAAGTATAGTGCCAAATCCCAATTTTCTGGTAGCAGATTGCTGTGTTTTATTTTCTTTAGCCAATAGCTATTGACATTTTAAATTTCTCCTGAGGCAAAGAAATCTTTTTCTGCTAAATAGTTAAATAAGCTGGATAAGAATAGAACCTATACTTTGATTGGAACAGCATTTGAGGCCAAAGACACCAGGGCAGTTGCTTGAGTATACTGCATTTCATACAAGTATTGACAGAAATAATGTGTATTAAATTGTTAAATACATGTTCCCTTCATCTTTCAATAGATAAATAATTTTGCCTTCATAAAAGTAGTTGGTTTGTATATGTACCAGGCTCTCAAGCTGCCTAGGTGTAGCATGGTATAAAACACAAGGTTTAGTAAATGTAAGTTGCATGAGGGTTAGTTCTGTTTTCTAACACACATTATTTCCTATGTTCTAAACTGGCTTTAAGTAATTCATAACTGGAGTGGACGGAAAGGAGCTTTTTACTTGGGCTTGATTGGATACATTCATCTGCTTAAGCTGTTAGAGATACAAACTTGAAACATGTTTCCTTTGGAAAAATCTGTTCTGCAGCTGCTGCTGTTGGGAGGTGACAGCCAGCACTCCTTGCCTTGCTTCGTTATTTGAGCCAGTTCTCCTCAGGCTGCTGTACCCTGTAGTATCTGGTGTTGGCTCTCATTCCTGCTCGTGTATGGTCGGGGGTGCACTCGATCCAGTGCATGGTCAGTGTGAGAAGTGGTCACTCTCTTTTATTGCCTCCTTCACGTTCTTTTGGCTTGCCAAAGAGAGAGGCCCAGAGCCCACCCCTGTGGGTCTCAGTGATTTCCCAGCAGGGAGCTTATGCAGGGCATCCAGCCACTGTGGTTTGTGATGAGGAAGTTATTTGGGGAAGGGGGTGGATTTTCAGTGATGGAAGGAGGCTAAGGAGGAGTGTTTGCTAACAGCCCCTAATGAGACCTGAAGTTTTTCCCTGACACTGATTGTGCCAAGATGCATTTTATCTACTCTGTAAAGGGGGTGTCTCCTCCATCTGCAGAATTAACACGCTGCGTGAGGTGTGACTTCCCCAGCTGCAAAGGGATGCATGTGCTCAGAGCCTCCTCACAGCTGATTTTAGTCTGGGGGTCAGCCGCTTGCCATTCTTCTCAAATGGCTGTGGCATACTCACTTGTGGCCAGAACGACCGGCACTTCACAGGCAGAGCAGCGCTCGGAGGGGAAGGCAGAGAGATGTGGCCTTCTGCAGCGGTGCCTCCTAGTGTTTTCCATATTGCAGAGGCTGTGGCACACGGGGATGTTCAAGGCCCAAACATGCTGCAGTTCCCGGCGCTGTTGCCCCACACAGAAGACGCCGGGAGCGGTGTGCTCTGGAGGCTTTGCATACATTAGCTGAAGTCCTCCGGCAGTTTGCCGTTCCCTCGCCCTCAGCCAGCAAGGATGCTGACCTTCTTTGCTACCTCCATGACCCCCAACACCCAGGGTGTGCAACTAGCAGGGCAGGGCGGAGGGAATCAGGGCATCAGACAATAGTAATTCCTGATTTGTTTGATTACCTTTTTCTAAGGTCAAATGCACAGGCAGTACTGGAGACAATCCATTGCTGTGCATTGTCCACAGCTAGAGACTTATCACTACACATCTGGTACAGCTGTAAACTTCAGAAATGTTACTCTAAATGTCTTTTTACAAAATAATTCAAATAGATATGTCCTTAGCAATAGGGCACTGAAACGTAAAATGCGTATCACGAGTGACTCTGCAGGAACAAACATAAGCAAGACAAATCATATAGCTCTGTCAGAAAAAAACCTGGCAGCGCTCAGCACATGATCCTTAATGTGCTTTGGTCAATATCTTTCTCTATATCAATGGAAGCTCATTAAAAGAAGATATTGCAGACTAACTGAGCCATGCCATACTAGTTCTTGCCAAAGCTTGACATTTTTAATACATTAATAATATGTCTGTAATGTAATGGAAAACTATTAATCAGAACTGGTTATATGCCAGAAATTTAAGCTATAATTGGCTGCGTCTTGTCAGGAATGCCTGTCGTACACTGCTACAGCTGCCTAATGCTCAGCTGTCTTGCACTCCTCTGCACTTTTTTCTTGTCAGCGCACTAAATTCAATCGATGTTATAGTCTATAATTCTGTGTAACGACCATCATTATGACTGGCTTACTTTAATGAGAATTCGTTATATGGGGAAGTATTTTAGCCCAGTATGTTAAGGTAGTGGCTTGCTTCACATTATTTAGTCCTACCCAGTCCTGTTTATTAGTCTGATCCGAGTCTCAGCAGTTATAAAAGGTTACGGGTAACTGAAGAGCTAGAAAACAAGATATTAAAGAAAAAACTTTTTTTTTGCCTGAACTTTTTTTTTGCCTGAATTATCTGAAAATAATTAAACTCAGTAACTTCCTATTTCTACACAGAAACTTTATATTTACTTATTGTTTATTCTGGCTATGACCAAGCCATCTCCAATAAAGGGTATTTGATTTGCTATAGATTTAAAATAATTTGGCACCTTTTCTAGTAAGGAGTTCTTTCCCATTTTCATAGTGACTGTTCTAAGCTATGAGGTCTTGAGGATGGGTTTTTTCCCCCTTCAAAATAGTAACATACATTGGAAAGGAAACAGAGGGGAAGAGGTGTCTTTAGAATGACATGGAAGGTGTTCTCTGAATTACCGAATTCCAAAATAATATGCAAACACTCCCACTGAAAACAAAAAAGAAAGAATGTAAGCTTGCTACAAAACCAACAGTACTACACAGCGTGCTTCTTAAAAATATTTAAATTTAATTTGTTTTTAGACATTTCTGCTTTTGTGTCAAATTCAGATTTGAAGCTTAAATATGTTTGAACAAATTGGGAATTGTTATGGTATGAAAATTCAGATATTCTCTGCATATTCTGATAAAATATATGAGAGTTGTATGGTAACACTTGATAAAATGAATATAATGGAAAATTGCATTTACGTCCATACAGCAATTATTGTAAATTACTTTGCTATGGAAACACAATTCAACCATCTGTTGGCATTTCATGGTGTCTGTAGTTTAGCTCAGTTTAAGATGAAGCATTATTTAAATATAGGGAGGCTGTTTGCGAATAGCTTTGAAGATAAGTTTTGAAAATGCCTATTCCCAATGTGACACATTAAGGAGCTTACCAGGTCACATACCTCTTCCCGTGGCTGTGGGGTGTAGGAGGGTTCACGGCACTGGGCATAATTGAAAGCTGGGAAGCAAAGCAGACTGCAGAAAGTGGCGACTTGCGGTTGTTTCTCAACATCTGTCCGACGGGTCTGCCTAGATCACAGCATGCAGACAAAGGAAGTGGGGAAGTGCTGCGGCAGCTGGCTGAAATCTCCTCCTGCCGAAAGCCCAGCACCCTGGCTCCCCAGCCTCGGGTGGCACAGGCTGACACAAATGCACTCAACTTCCTAGCCCTGGTTTTCCTTGTCCCCTTTTAGGGTACTTTACTCTGTCTTTGCAGTTTTCCTCATACCTAATTTGGATTTTTACCTGTGTTATTTAGGAAATATATATTGAAGTTGCTGTGATAACATTATAGCATTTTGTACCTATAATTATGTGATCTATGTGCTACAAAGCAAGCGAATTTCTAGTTGCTTTGTGAAGAGGGGAAAGGACATGTATCTGCTGTGAAATAAATGCTGAGTACTGAAGTACAGCCACCCTCAAATCTAAGAAAATAAGGGGTGAAAGCATCCTTACAGTAAGCTACAAAATAAGCCATTATCTTTATCAGTAGTTTGTCATCAATGTGGTCAGTAAATCACAGTTCAAAGGAAAAAAAAAAAAGGGAACAAAACTCTTCCAGTGCTAATGAGAAATATCAAGGAAATTGAATTGTACTTGCCATATGTTTGTTATTCTTAAAATGATAATAACACAAAATATGTAAGGCTTTTGGAGCTCCATGAGGTCCTCTTGCCAAGAAACTACCAGCACCTGCTAGCCCTGATACCCATCTCTGTGTCACTTTAATGAAAGAACCTTGCTGCTGCTGCCCCGCGGTGCTGGGCTGCCTGCTCCCCTGCCTGCCTGCACCATCTGGGCCAGGGCTGAGTTCAGGAGTTTGCTCTCCAGTTTTGCTAGGGTGAAAATACAGTTTTGGAAGCAGGAACCTCTAACTCACCTGGAACATTATAAATCTGTCTTTGTTAGAGAACAGTTAAATCCTTCATGTCAAAATACTGTTCACTGTGAATGATTTTGGTAGTTCCTTCATTCTAGCACAGAACCCACAGTAAAGGTTATCCATATTATACCAATTTGCTTTATTTTGCATCAAACCCCCAAAATGTCAACATATCGTATATTTTGTAATGCATTGATTCTTGGACAATAACTCTAATTTTTATTGTTTCTAAAAGGCTGCTGGTGCCAGAAGAAAAGGATGATTGATGGGAAACAGACACCAGCCTGTAGACACTCACCCTTTTCCTTCGGAAACTGATTTATCAGTGTGTCCGGGCATCCTCTGCAAGCCCTGAACACGGAGGATCACTCAGGGTTATCGACAGCGTAGCTGAAGACCTGCAAGTTCACAAATTATTATCTGCTATTGGACATCTTTTACAAGAAGCCCTGACAGATAAGTTGTAAGACGAAGGACAAGCGCTGCATTGCTGTGAAAGGCTGTCATCAGGGCCTGGGTGGCTTCTACCAAAGTCTTTAACATAGTGAACAAACATCCTGTCCTAATGCTTCACGTTTGAGTTGGAACCTATTTTATAAATATATATATGTATATGTACATATAATCTTTAGACTGCACATACGCCAGCACTGAGCATCCTTACGAAGCTGACATAAAAGGATTTAGAAATGTATTTGTCAAGATTCCTGTCACTTCACGCCCTCTGGGTTACTGTGTCCTCCGTGATGCAGCACTACCCTTCTGTGTGGGGACACTATGACGTGTGTAAGACTCAGATTTACACGGAAGAAGGAAAAGTATGGGATTACATGGCCTGCCAGCCAGAAGCCAGAGACATGATCAAATACGTAAAAGTGACTCTGGATCCCCCAGACATAACGTGTGGAGATCCTCCTGAGACTTTCTGTGCAATGGTAAGGCAAGCTTTTCATTTTGCATAATTAGTGGGGATGTATTTGTGATAGATGGCTTCAAAATAGAAGCCCTAGAGTGCACACAAAACCTGCATCATATTCCAAATGTGAAAGGTTCTGCTGTACAGAACTCAGAGCAGTACATTAAGCTGAGCAAGGAGGTGTTCTGCTTATGAGGACCTAACTTGACTTTATCTGAATTCAGTGTCTCTCTACATCAACTATTAATGTATCAAAAGAAAGCAGCATAAAACTTCTAATGCGCTAACCCGTAACAGGGGTGGCCTTTGCCTGATCAAGACTTGAATGAACCAATTCCACTAAAATCAGTTCAAAGCATCATAGCATGGCAGAACTAAGCATAATTTCCAAACAGTGAGACCAACTGAACTGAAATTGCTAAAGCTTAAAAAATGGTGATGGGAGCTGGGCTGTTAAACTTTTCCCAGCTACCCAAAGAGCTGCAGCAGGTGTGTATGGACAGTACATCAAAAAACACCTCCAAGCTCTAGCAACTACTCTTTGCTTTCCTCCTGAAACTGTAGGCATTCAAGCAAACTAAGACAGACCAAAGCTCCTTATTTTACATGGTCCTAAAATAGACTGGGTTTGGGAATGTTTGCCTTGGTAAATAATTGCACGGGTATAAGAAACCAGGTAGACACTATATATATATATATATACACACACAAATATATATGTATGTATATCAGTCTTTTTCAGCTGTGCTACTCCCAAGTGTTTGATAGATCAGGCTGCAAGAAGTCATTTCAGTTAAAGGAGATAACTTCTTTTTCCTCGCACCCACAGAGGATTCCTTTTCTTTGCCACTGAATATTTCTGTTAAATACTGAGTGGAAAATATTGAGTTCCTTGACTAGAAAATGCAGGTTTGGGGTACAAAACATGCATACTTACATCTGTTAATACAGCATCAGAAACATGCATCACATTACATATATTATTTAGGTTTGAAAAACCAATGAGTTCTGGTAAGTGAGGTTATCACAACTGAGAAAAGTCTACAAGATATTTATTTGCCTGTGTACAAATCATCATTGCTGGGTGACAGCATCCCCGCAGGAAGGAAATGTGCTTTTAAATGCCTTGTGGCATCATTTTCCACCACTGCTGTTTTGTAAGGAGTTCAGATCCAACCACACATACATTTAAGGCATTATTTGCACGCACGCAGCTGCTTCCCACGTACATTATGGTAATAACCACGTGATAAATTGTGGAGCTACATGAATAAATTACATTCACTATGAACCTTTGACTGCACCACTTGCTCTCTGCCCACTAATCCATCTCTGCTGACATGGCTCTGACACTCTAAACCTCCAAGCAACTTCAAGCAGCCACTGTTTAAAAACAAATAAAAGTCACATGCCCTACAGAATATTGTCTTACTGTTTTTTTCTTAATCTTTAAATATATTTTCTCCCTCTGAGTAGTAATAGCTGTGATTTAGCACTCAGTAACATTTAGTAACTCACCTGTAGCAGGTTCAGTTTGAAACCAAGCAGAAACACCATTTAGTGTCTTGGTTTTGTTCACATCTTTTACTTTCTGTGAGATATGGGACTTGGAAAAATGCAAATCAGGCTTAAAACTTTAAAGAATACAAAGAAGTTTATTACTAATGGGATTTAAAGTAAAAAGAAATAATAAGACATTAAAACAAAACTCCCTTTTCTTCCAGCACCTCCCCCTTTTTCCCAACTCACACAAAGGGTTACAAAAACATAATTTTGGTTAGTATTTGCAGTTCTTAAAAGTCTCTCCAATACCTGAGAAAAAGAGGTTTCTTTTGCTTATTGTAGTTTCCAAACTGCCACTAGCAAACAGACTTGCCCAGATTTCTGTTGCCATGAAAAGGTATCTCTCACATGACAAAAACTCACAGTCTCTTTCACACTGCCAGCCATGGACCGCACATGTGGTGTCTCTTGTTTAAGGATAGACAAATTGTAGCCTGAAATCAACAGCTTTTTTGTCACAGGATTTCTAAAAGTCTCTTACAGCTCCTCACAAGCTCCTAGGTGACCTGGCATGGTCACCTTTCTTTTTCTGCAGGCTGCACACAGAATTCTCTTCCCCCCCATGTCTTTTTAAAGAGGAAAAAAACCAATTTGTGATATTACAGTGTTTACCACGAGCTGCAGAAAGCAAGTTTAAGGCACAACTCCGCCCACTTTTCTCACCACCATCTTTGGCTCCATCCGACGTGACTTCCTTTCCCTTTCTCTCTGACCTTGATGCTGCCATGTTGAAGAGTTAGTTTCTTCGGGCTTTATGTCGGAGAAAAGCCTCTTTTCCTTTATGCTGCCGGCTGCTTGGTGTCTTTCTTCGGCCTCGGCTGCGTTAGTTGGGCTGCGTTAGTTGCAGAAGGCTGTGTCGGCCCCCGCCGGGCCTGTGCGGGGCCATGCGGAAGGAGTGGTGTCGGTGGTTCGGCAGCTCACGGGTGTTCCTAGCTGCCGGCGGCTCTGCCGGGGCTGTCCCGCAGCGAACCGGGGAGCCTGTGCCCTGGCGCCAGGGGAGGGGACCGGCGGGGCTAGCGGCCCAGCCACCCCTCGGCCGGGGGAACAAGATCAAAGGTCAGTTCCCGCCTCTCCACGGGGGTTAAATATACAAAATCGCAAAAGCATATTGGACCGAAAGCCCATCAATCAACTCAGCTCCAACCCGCCACATCATGTAATGCAAAAGGTTGTTCCTTTAATTACAAAAAAAACCCAAAACAAAAAAACCTGCCCAGTAAAACTTGTTTCTTTCTTTTAGTGCAGATAAACACTACAGCAGTTCTTATCTTCAGTAATTTTGCAAGTTTCTAAAGGCTTTTATTATCAGTATGAGCTCTAGTTAGAACAATGATTTCAAACAAAAAGCAGCCAAACAAAAGACATTTTGATTAAATCTAAATGTTAAACTGGTGCCATAACTCCCCATGAAAACATTTGACCACACAAGGCCACAAATGCTGTGATGTGGGGTGAAAGTTTGCTTGGGAATGACCTGAGGTTACAACTGTAGCTCACTTGCAGCTGAAGCTTGTGAGATGCAGAAGGGCACCAGAATCCTCACAGGAGAAGCAGAGAAAGAGGAGTAACTGGGGAAGAGAGCACTCAGAATGAGAGTATTTAGCTACATGAGTGTAGAGTGACAGACTCTTCCATGATAAACTGTTGGATTTGTTTGCACTGTACATGTATAGTGTACATATATGCTATATTTAGATATGCATTGGTAATGGCTTGGCTTGCTTGAAACATAAGGAAAATGACAGAAATATCTGACATTCCGAAGGTACTGCCCATAGCTCACAGGGGAGCGTTCTCATCCCTAAAAATGCTTGTGTCTATCTGTATCATAGCTACCTGTAGAAATTAGATATTGCCTTCAAAATGAGGTTTTATATATTTTGTAGGGCTGAGCCTTTGGCATTTTTGAGGAGATCTTTTATTGTTGTGTTCACTTTTAGTTTTAAAAAATGAGTTAAGAAGATAGCACTGACATACTTGGAGAAAGTGGGCAGTGGAAAAAAGAGCTCCTTCGTGTTAGGCATGTTCTTGTGCTAAAAAATCCCAAATTTGAAGTGACAGAGATGCAAAGGTTTCTTTTCAGCATGGTAAAGTGCCAAACTGGCTTACACAAATGCTTGGTTTTCTTGTTGTATGTGCTGGCTATGTGCCTGCTAAACCTGGAGCACTGTTTTGTTATTGAAATCAGGTTAACACTGACTTGGAGAAGAACAGGGCCTTTTCAGATATGCTAACAATAAGCAAGGGTACCAAGCAGCCAAGTCTGCTTCTGCAGGATGACAAGGAGGTTGAAGCAACCTCCTGTTTTATTTGCATGTCAGTTCCCTGATCAGGCTTAATAATTTTCTGTTCACCAAACGGACAGAATGGACAACCAAGGTACTAGCATTTGAGTCTCTGTCAGCCTTTGGTGTAATATAGATTAGATCATTGAAATAAACCAGACTGAGAATTTCTTTCAAGTCCTGCTGGGAGATTATGGTAGAATCTAAGGCAGTCTGTGAGAGTAGCTGATGATAATCTTCAGTAACGCAGCCGTGCATTGCAACGTGTGCAAGTACACAATACAGAGGAGAGGGGTGGTAAAACCAGCCCCCTACTTATTTCTGCATGTTCCTGTTGGAATTAAATGTTCTTACAAGTCTGTGATTAATTTTTACTTAGTGAGCTTGTTTAGTTGACAGACTGAGTAACAGGGCTTTGCATATGTAAATTTGTTGCAAAATATAACAGTTTAGTTGGCAGCTAAAGCCAGCATTTGGCAGCTGACCACTTGCAGGTACCTTTGGGGTGTCCCCCCAGAACAGCATTTGTAGGTGTTATGGGGGGCATGGAACAGGAAAACTATCCCACAGTTGCTTTTAGGCATCTGTTCTGAGAATAACATTATAGTTTCTGGTGACATTCAATATTGACAGCTCATGAGATTATTCTGAAACCTCAAACCCCTGGAGTCCTACGATTATGATTATGTGAGATTCTCAGCTTTCATTTAAAACATCATCTTTATTTCCTTAGTCCTTCTGGTTGCAGGGAAAAGTTTGGAAATGAAAACCAAGAAGCTCAAAAAGCAGAAGCCAAATAAATAGCCTTCCAAATTATTATTTGTTTAAAATCTCATATTTGAAGTCATTCAGGATTTCTATGTCTTGCAAAGGATTTTTGCTCAAGTGAAGAAATGCATAAAATAAACTTATAAACAAATAAGTGGCTAAGAGCAGTGAACACTTAAAATTTCTAGATGTGGAGTTGCATGTACCTGTAAGGAAGATGTGACAGCATCCTTCCACAATAAATAGCACTCCTCCTGTCCACGGGATAAGCAGCACTGTGGGGAAAGGGTTCGCTGGTCACCTCTGCCTTCCCTGTACGTTTTAAAGCAATCTCTAGCTGCTTAGGGTGAGGTATATATGCTGGCAGAAGGTGCATGACTGTTTTCTGTGGTATTCCTTCGAGGAAATTTGGACCTCTTTTGTCAGTCACAGAGTTGGAATGAACAGCCGCAGTGTTTGAGCCAGCGTGACCCATTCCTGCAGGTCTGTAATTTATGAACTTTGAGCATTTGGCATTGCTAAGAGTGTGTCTGGCACAATATGCTTGTGTGTAGTTGGCCTGGGAGGAGAGAGGAGAGGAGAGAAGAGAGAGAACCTATTTACATTTTCAGGTTTGAACTGCAGGTTTCTCTTTGCAGAGACACTAAGCAAATTTGGAAGTACCTGGCCGTGCTAGTTCTTGTGGCCTGCAGCATTCCAGTGTGAAACAAATCTGCTTTAAATCCCTGAGAGTAACTAACAGTCAGTGAAATCTACTTCCCCCTTTGTAAGAACAAATCCACAATACTCTGTCCAGTCATAAAGAGAAACAATCTGACTTCTCATGACTGTCACCATGGTTTGCTCTACCAGAACAGTGTGTAGGTGGCTGCTGGCTTTCCTTCTAAAGCATTTGCCAGCTATATCCCTGGTACAAGCATCAGGAACCTGATGGTGCTGCTCACTGCTCGGGGATCCTGTCACCCCAGTTCCCCCTGCCCTGCACATGGACTGGCCCCTCTGCTGAAATCCAGCCTTTAGCATGGAGTTTGCATTCAAACCCGAGCCAGGATTACTGAGCAAATTCATTATGAATTTAACCAGGAGACTCCTAGTGGCTATTGCTGTAATTTGCAAACTAGAGATGAATTTATGTTGCTGACCTGTGTTTGCAGCTCAAATGGCAACATGAAAATATAATTTCCTGTTTGTGTTTAGACCTAGCTATCGTAACACCATCCCAACGTCTAAAAATGATGAAATTATCATCAATTATAGTTGCCTGCAGCTAATTTCCTTCATAGGTTAAACAGAAGCTTGAAAAGGAGCCTGCAGATGGAAGTTCTGTGCATTTGTACCATTTATAGAGCAGAAATGCTGATGACAATAGAAATTTGAGCCCTTGAGTGCTACTCTGTATTTCATAGCCAATCAAAACTAAATTAAGAAACAAAGATTATTAAAAAGTATTCTGCACATGTAATTCTGGCATAGTATTATGAAGCGGACATTAAATTTTTCCCTCTGAGACTTTCAGCATCATTAATATAGCATTCCTTTAATTACAAGTAGGCTCATATTCCTTAAAAAAAAGTAAATACTGTGTAGCATAGTTAGTGATACCATTATTATGTTTACTGAAATAATTAAATGACCAGATACTCTTCAGAGTAATGGATAAATCACAATGTGAAACAAAAATTATTTTTTAAGCATTTTGGCATTCATACATACTTTGTCAAGTAAGACATTTTGAAAGAGTGTTGGGCAATATCATTAAGAGATGCTGTTAAGAAAAAAGCTTTCTTCTTTTATGGGCTAAATTAGAATTTAGAATCCTTCATTTTTATTCTATCTCTATAGTCTTAGTAGATAGCATAGGGTGGAATGGGAACAGGAAGTTAAAGATGAAGCTATTGCTACTGTCTGGTTTAAAGTGGATTTTCATAGTTGTATATTTTTAAAGCATGTACAGCTCAAAGTTACTGCAGACTTTATTTACAACATCTGCATTCATCTAATTTGAATTCCTCAGGCACATATAATTATTACAAATGTCTCTTTGTCATTGTTAGGAGAGCACCTTACCCTTCAGGAAGCGGTTGTTTTTATTTTGGTGCCTCCTCTTAAGCTGCTGAAGATTATTTCATGTCCTTTCTAATACCCCGAGACCTGTGAGCTATAGCCCCTGCCCGCTGGTCTGTCCCCAACAGGGCAGGACAGCTCAGCCGCCACTGCTGTGGTATTCCCATCCAAGCCCCGCTGAGCCCCTCAGCAGCCGGCAGGGCAGGAGGGACGCAAGGAGCACGGACTGTGCTGTCCCTGTGCTGCGCCCTAGGGAAGAGAGGAGCCCGGGCTGTCCCTGTGCTGTGCCCCAGGGAAGAGAGGAGCCCGGGCTGTCCCTGTGCTGTGCCCCAGGGAAGAGAGGAGCCCGGGCTGTCCCTGTGCTGTGCCCCAGGGAAGTGAGGAGCCCGGGCTGTCCCTGTGCTGTGCCCCAGGGAAGAGAGGAGCCCGGGCTGTCCAAGAGAGGAGCCCGGGCTGTCCCTGTGCTGTCCCCGCGGTCCCTCCCGCTGGTCAGCGCCACACGCCAGCCTACCTGTGCCTCTGGCAACAGCCTGCTGCATACTCTGCAAAGGCTCCTTGGTCCTCGTGGGAAAGAGAACCTTGGTTTCCTACAAGATGAAAAAAAAGGATATACTTAATGACAGCAGGAATAAAAAAATAGCTTGGTAAAATCTCTGTTTTCTTCCAACTGGAAGAAATCTAGAAATTAATAACAGCTCATAAATCAAAACTGAGGATTGGTAGTAAAACAGATTTGCATTTTATTAATTACCATACATCAAGATTCTCCAGTAAATCATTAACAACACTCTGTCCAGTTGCTTTTTTTTTTTCTCCGCAGCTACATTTTGGGTACTGGAATGTTTTCAAGCCTTAAACAAAACAAAAGCACGCCCACAGAGCATTTCAGTTGTTAAAAATATTTGCGAGTAAAACAGGATTCCTAAAGAAAATCAAGAGTTTCTACATATTTTCAGTTGCAGTTTTAAAGCACATATCACTAGTAGAAGTGCATCGTTTTAAGAAAATGTATATTTTATAAATACACTTTGTAAAAGCAGCTGTTAAGCATTTTCTAGCATTGCCTTTATTCCATTTACTACTTGCTCTTCTAGTTTGGTTATCTGGGAATAGTAGACATTTTTAGACAATTATTTTAATAATAATTGATCTTAAAAAGCAAGGAACCATGCTGGAGGAAATTGTGGCCCTATGGACGAGCTTCTGAAAAATACCTGAACAGGTGCCTCCCCCTGCTGCTCCCCTCCTCCCTAGCCCCTCCAAAGCACCCAGGTGGGTATCTGGGGGGAGGCACCCAAGTACTCAGTAGGAACTTGGAATTTTGGCCTTGTTTGGGTATGGAACCAGTAATGCCAATTTTATAAAGAAATAAATATCCTCCACTATAAAATAAATACCCAGACATCACATGGTGGATGTGAATGGCTTGCTGTCAATGCAGTTGGACCAGAAATATCCCCTCAGCAGCACCTTTAGCGAAGTAAAATAATATGACTTTATAAATAAAATATTTACAAGCAACCTATTGTAATGTGAACTGCAGCTGGTGAGAGGGAGATGATCTTGAGCCTGTGGCTCACTGCAGGGAAACTCCTGAGAAGATTAGCTGTTCTCTACTGCAGAGAGACAGTGAAGTACAGCAGCACATCCCAGCTGGTGCTCCTTGGCCAGGACAGCACACCTGGGCTGATGGGA
The DNA here is from genome assembly GCA_013400515.1 of Erpornis zantholeuca. NCBI lineage: Eukaryota > Metazoa > Chordata > Aves > Passeriformes > Timaliidae > Erpornis > Erpornis zantholeuca. Next base: position 180,520 of record VZTN01003440.1, on the reverse strand, counting down.
GGCAGAGCTGGGTGACCCCATTTCTCCTCTGCTAGAAACCCTGAACTGAGAATTTTTTCCGGGATGGTAAATTCTACATTCAGCAGAGTGACCTTTGCCTCCCAGCCTGCCAGTGTCACACAGGAAGCCTGGAGGAGCAGAGCTGCAGCATTGCCCCCTTGGTTTGCCTCCTCACATTTCAGTCAGGGGCACAATATCCTGCACTCCCAAGGGAGCTGTGCAGCTTCAGGCTTTCCAGGCTGAGGACACTGTACAAGGAGCATGATACTATATTTCTTCCCATTGTGGTGGACAAGTCTCAGAGTGTAAATTTTGGATTTACTTGGCAGAACTGAGCAGAGAGAGTTTTATGCTGCTCAGGTTTGTCCAAATTATCTGGATAAACATGTTTTTCCATCTTCATTTCTACCTGTAGGTCTCTGAACCCCAGAGTTTCATGTTTCTTTCTTGCAGAGCTTGTACTTTGTAAAAGCTAAGAATCACTGCAAACCAAATGCAAGTTCCTGAGGCACTTCCATACATTAATATTTCCATTTGTAAGCGGAAAATGTTGAAACAAAGCCAAGTGAACTCAGCTGAGAGTTCTACAAACCTAGCGTACGTCAGGACAACAGTTCTGGTTAGTGGCTCCCCAGAGTCCTTCAAGAAGGCAGAAATCAGTAAGTTGATTTTCAAGTAATGATTTTAACATTTAGACATTTATGTTACTTATAAGGCATCCAGTCCTAATACAACCCAAATCACCTTCATTCATTCAAGCAAAAATAAATGTACAAACCGAGATAATAATCTGCACTTCCAACCCTTCTGCTCTATGCTGGGAAGCAGAGGGGGAGAAATACAGACAGGCATTAGCAATCCCTCTTGACAAAGTATGGAAATTACCCATCTCATTATGCAAGGATGAAAACCTGTCATTTATTTTTACCCACAGAGTTTAGAAAGGGCTGAATTTGTAGGAGCTGGTCAATTTTAGTGTGAGTACCATGGACACTTTTTTTTTATACCGATACCGTTTTGCCAAAACTGCCATTTCCAATACATAAAATAACATATCTATTTCAGAGTAGCTAAAAGCAGGTGAGAGATCTGTTAACCCAAATATTTCTTGACTTATTTCAAGGCCTATAAGTGGTGCCTAAATATTAACATAAAAAATAATCCTAGATACTGTTAAGGCCTTTGACTGATGAGATGCAGATCCCCACGTACACTGAAATGCTAATCTCCCTAGCTAGAAAATAGGGGGTAGCTCTGTACCCAATTTTCTTGTAGAAACAATGACTGTTGATAGACATCATAGGTATGGAAGTTTATGTTTTTACAGGTCACTTGCAGTGACATCATCCTGATCTACAAACACAAGTATAGCTAAGGACACAAAAATTCTTGGCTTTGAGCTGACTTGGCAACATGCATAAGTGATTTCATGTAGCTTTGATGTTCACTGTTTTGTGTTTTATGGAAAATGGTTTTATTTCTTATCTTCTAGTTCTTTAGGCAGATTGTTTATATGGAATTTAGGAATAAAAAATGGGGAGGAAAGAAAAGGGTGCAAATGAATTTTAATTATATTTACTACAAGCAAGAAATTGTACTATATCAGGGATATTTTATGTCAGGCTTCAGCCCAGAAAGAATTTTTATAGCTTAGTAGTTGTAAAACCTCTAGAAGAATACACCATTATGATGAAAGGAGCATTTTCTTACATGTACGTGCTGTGTCTTTCCAACATCTTAGTGCATTTTAGATTTTATCTGTAAAACTGTCAAGAGTCCCATTTTAACGCATCAATTTGATTTTTACCAGCTACACCTGCTCATAAGACTCTTTCCTCCAGTGAAAACTACAAACAGAGCTACTTGTGGGTGACATTTAGAAGTGACTGGGGGTGGGGAGATGGTAAAAAATAAAGAAAGATGAATAGCAAACAACTACACAAAAGCCCTCATCCTCTAAAAACAGCAACATGCATAGCTATAGAAAAAAAAGTACAGAATGCAATTTTCTTACTGCTAAAACAACTTTCTACACGTGCTGTTTTCCTCATCTATTTTTATCACAGGCTTCCAGACTGACATGCCTCTTGGCTTCCTTGACCATATGGATCTGCCAAGTGGTATGAATACTGTAGGGATAGCCTGCAGAAATATCCTAGCAAGGTGTCTCACTTTGCAGAGGTTGATTCAGACTTACAGACACGTTAAATAATGGGTTTAAGGAGTTCAAGCATTGTAGCTTTCCTCACTAAATTTGTGGGGTAAATTTTTTGCCATTTGCACATGAAAACCCTGTTTTCCTGAAAAAGAAGTGGGATAAGCCTTTGAAAATAAAGTATTAAGAACATAGAAGCTTTTTGTTATCTGAAGCGGTGGCTTTGATTTTTTAAAAAAGATACACTTCAATAACTAAAAGGAAATTAGAAGTGATTCATCATTTATATTTCATGCCTAAGAGCTAGTGTTTGACTTCACATCAACAGGACTTAAAATATGATCTCCCATTGAAATTAATGTGTCCTGTGTTAGGCAACAGAAGGACTCCTACTGACAGCAATGGATGGCGACAAAATACTGTTTCCTTAGCGTAGTGAGCATTATCCTCTGCACTGTACCAGTTTAAAACTCTCAACTGGAAACCATAAAACCACCTTAAGTAAGGGTGAAGTTAACTGTATGCCTTTGTATTCTAATATTTTTCTTGTCAGAAGCAATTTCACTGAAGTTCACTTACTTTCAGCTTTTTCAGTTTTAAAATCTTCTTTACTCATTTTACTGGTGCTAGGTTTTGTATTACTTCAGCCACTGTGAGCTTCAGTGCAAGGCTCTTTGTCCCTAGTGACAAAACAGGTTTCAGATAATGGGACATTATCCACCTTTTCTTGGGTACAGTTTTGGGGCATACAAGAACACACTGAAAGCATATTTTAGACCATCTAGCTGGAAGGTGCCAGCTAGGATACATAACATAGAATACATATCGGGTTTGCATATTAAAATACATTATTTTAGCTTTATGCATCTCATGGATTATTCGTAAATAATTGAAGAGGACAGAAGACTATTATTGACTTATCTTTCTACAGTTCTCCATAACTGCACCATCATTGCTTGTAGCACTTGAACATCAGCTAAGCATCATCAATCATGAACTTCAAGTTCTATAAGTTTAAAAACAGGTCTCCAGAAGCACTACAACAGCTGTTTCTTCCTTTGTTAATCATAGATGGAGATTTCAGCATAACATTTTGTGAAATTTTGAGTCTTAGCAGATAGTACACCATTTTTCAGTGTTAAACAGTGGACTGATGTCTGAAATACAACCTGGGACTTGTTTGGGTTTTTTTAAGGCATACACACAATTGTTTTCCCTCTTCTACAATCTACAAGTCCTCAGCTGGTGTAAAAGGGTGTATGCACATTTAATGGGATGGCAGGGCAGGCAGCTCTCATATATCTGCCACTTGTGTGGTCCATGCAGCCATCCTGGGTGCCAGCCCCTCTCTGACTGTCTTGAAAATGGTGGAGAAAACTGAAGGGAAATGGGAAGTTTCTCAGAAATCCCAAAGAACAGAAGAGCTTTCCTGCGTTCCTTCCGGCTGTATCGCTGTCTTGTCACACCTTAAACATTCTGCACCTTGAGAAGCCACCAGGGCTCATGGGTTTGTTCTAACATAGACTCCTGCTACCCTTTTTGCTTAATGTTCTTTTTGGAAATGGTACAAACCACATAGACCTCATCCGTGGACTTAAGTTGGGTACAGGTAAAGTGTTTTCTAAGTTTGAAGAGTTCAGCAGTAGGATGGGAGAAAGGTGTGTTGGAATGTGGATTGGTTGCTGAGGACCCACTCACCATGCTGCTTTTCTCAGGTCCCACTCTCTAGGACAATAAACATGGCAGGAGCTTAGAGAAAGCAGGCTCAGCCCTTTTACAGGCAGTGCTTGGCTCTCCCAATCAATAACTGGCTAAGAATTTGAAGTAAGTTGTTCTGGTGATTGTATCTTGTCAAGGGCCTTGTACAATTAAGTGATGGGTTTGGAATGATAACATTGCACATAAGATCAGAAACAAAAAATGAAAAGCAGCAGGGCACCACTGAATTTTACCTTAGTATCGGGGGATTTTTTTCAGTTCCCAACCTCAAGGTCATTGCACTTCTACTAATGCAACCATCAACATCCTCCTCCTGCCAGGCCAGTTCTCTAACTCCAAAAGAAGATTTACAGGGGCTGACCAAGAAAAAATAATGTTCTTGATAAATTATTACAGAGATGAATGGCACCTGTGCCTGTGATGACCTGTTTTAACACTTTCCTGATGACACCACTGTACATAAACTCTCAACTCCTGTCACGTAAGCCACAGGTGGTTTTTCTGTCTTTCAGCCTAGCCAACCTTCAAGGCCACTGAAGGCAGATAAAGTGCAATGGTGAGTAAGGCTTTGCTGTCACTGCTTTACTCTGAGTTAGTAATTGTTTAATTGATAATTATGAGCTGTATAAAGCCTCACAGGAAAAGTAGAGCAAGTTTACTCTTACAGTGATGAAATAAATCATTAATTGGAAACACTTCAGAATTCAAAATTATCTCTCCTAACGAAAGATCAGGTGCACAGCATTCTGCTGAAACATGTGAGCATTGTCAGTGCAGCTATAGCAAAAGAGGGCAATAAACCTCTTCATCTGAGCTAGTGAGGAGCCTCCAGGGGAATGCTGGTCTTGGTGGCAGACCCTTCCCTATATCCTACACACACTGGAGTGCTCCAGGAGGTGTTGCAGCCCCCCCCAAGCAACCCATGCACATGCAGAGAAGCACATAGCAATGTCACATGCCGGATGATGGAACGGAGATCCTTCCTATTTCTGTGTGGGACTTGAAGGATTCTTGGATAATTTGTTTCCAGTAGAAATCAGCTTTCTGACATATAAGAAGTGCCTGTGAGATTCCAACAGTGTTGTCACAGACTTTGTTAGAAGATATTATCTGGACCATGAACACCTGAGACAGAGGAACTTGTAACTGAGCCTACAGTACCACTGTACCTGACAACACAGAAACTTATTTCAAGCCTGCACTTTGGAGATCTCCACATGCCAGGTAGCTGGGTTCAGTCACTATTTGCTTTAATTACGTACAGTCTTCTGACCTAGGTTTCTTAACGCTTTATACAGAAAAGCAGTACAGAAAGTACAACAAAACACAGTCACACTTTACAGGTAATTTATGGAGTCTTAAGCTAATTAGAAATGAGAGTCCATTCCTACAGTATCTGTGTCTCAGTGTCTTATTCTGCAATCAGTGAAACTCAGAGGCATTGAGAATCCATAAAAAAGAGTTTCTTTCTGATTTGTTTTGGATTTTTGATGGAAGGATTTTAGCTTTTCCAAGTTTAATGAGTCAGGTTTCAGCTATTTTTTATATAATTTTCTTGCTAATTGTATGTGCAAGGGTCACAGAACTAAGGTTGTAAAAAAAAAAAATCTAATTTTAACCTGCAGTTGATTTATGAAATGATACTGAGTTCCTTGAGTTTGGGAAAATAACATATACCACTAATAATCTCTGGGAACTGATTTAACACCGTATTCTATTGCACTGCTAGGAAGAAGCCAAGGACTTGTAACAATCTGTCATTTGCAGTGACATTTTTATTACTCTTTCAGAAATGCTGTGCTTTAATTGTCTCCCTGCTTCAAATCACTGCTTAGTTTGCTTTAACAGTATTTTTTTTGCTATAGTTACCATTGCCCTTGCTATAAGAAACCTAAACTCTCTGTATATTTCTGGCATGGTAACTGCCAACAGGAACAGGAGCAGAGAACCTACCCGTGTCCTTCTAATTTAAGAGAGTGAAAATGCTACTGACTGCAAGTCACATTTTCATGGAGCTCACACCAAATTCCTTGTAGACCTGCATCCCAGGCAATTCCCCCTTGATTCACTAGGATTGACCTGAGAGAAAATCCATCAAAGTAATATACTATTTTTTCCCAGTATTATGGAGTTTGCAACAAGCTTCCCAATGGAGAAATAGCTTTGCTTTCAACTATTATAAAGAAACTGCAAGCTCTTAATTTAGTAGCAATGTCGCTAGTGCTTTAGCATCTTCTGCAGTGTGCCTCCAACTGATGAACTGAAGCACAACTATAAATAACGATGATGTCTTTGTCAGCTTGTGAGAAAAAAAAAGGGCTGGATCTTGGTTTTGTTTTTGACTTTTTTCACATTTCCTGGAAGTACATGTAGTAAGATATCTCTAATCTCTTATTTTGCTTAATGCATAGATTTATCTCTTTGATGTGTTGCTGAATCAAAACACCGATTTGTTGCCTCCTGGCTGACAACAAAGCTCAGTGACCCACGGGGACATGGCAATGAGGTTGTATTGTATACAAAGGGCACCCCAAACTTTAGTGACTGCATTAAATTCTTAGCTTTACAGTTCAGAATTTTGAGGTGCTTTTCCACTTCCAAGTGAGAGGCAATTTCCCTCTACTCCAAACTGGACTTGACTGAACCTGGCCAAACTGCATTCTCAAGACTCCTGGTCTCTGCATCCCCTGTGCATCTCAGTGGTGGAAGATCCTCTCCCAGCATCCCAAATCCTTGGGATCCCAAATCTTTTCACAGTTGGGCAGCTCCATCAGCACTCTGTATTTGATAACTAAGAAGTTGTCCAGGGAGCAAGTGGCTTTGTTCAATTGGGTGTAGCAGCTCTGTATTTTAAGAGAGTACCAATCAGAAAAGCATAAAGTTTCACAAATCCCCAGACTGGGGACTCAATGCAATGACGAAGAGGAGGGACTTAATGCCAGCTGTGGCAGCATAGGTGGTCTGCATGCTAAGAGACTTTAATGGAACAGATGAAATCCACCCTGGCTTCTGAATCACATATGCATTCAGGCAAAATATGATTAGGAAAAAAAAAGGAGTTAATTTTCAGGGCTTGCATGCCTTCAGATTTGTTTGCTTGAGTATATTTTTGGAGGGTAATGTTAGATGCTAAGGGAAAGTTACAGCAAGGCTTGTGACTAATGGATAAGATGCAGTATGCTCTGTGATGCTATGAGAAAAATGCTGATGCAGTTAACTGATATCAGAGAGATAAAATAGCACCAGCATTAAAAAAAAGCCAAACTGAAAGATTTTGTCAAGTTTTTGAGATCCCACCTTGGTATCCATTTTAGAGGATGTTTCTAATTAGTAGCCACACAAATAATTGCTGATTAAAGTGTCATACAACTCAATTAACGAGGTGAAGGAAAAATAGCAACATTTTCATTTTAATGAGATGTCTGCTCTCTCCTCCTCCCTACTATGCATCTTAATGTACCTTGCTGTCTGCACTGACTTGGGGCTCCAAGGCTTTGTCATTTCTTAGCAATTCCATTTTCTAATTTCTTCTGACACATGGTGCTTAAATCCACACGAAATGTGAGGTGAGGCAGAGAGGATTCCTGCAGACTGCCATGCCATAAGAGGAGCACTCATTTGCATTATTCATTAGATAAATGCACTGATTTGCATCTCATTCTGGTCTCCTCCATTTCCAGGCAGGGGATGGAGACAATTCACAGAATTGCTGAATTTTTGAATGGTATTAATAGTGTTCATTTGGGATTAAGTCTCCCTTGTCTGTTACCCTGTATTTTGTCCCACACTTACCTTAAATACTTACAGAAATTACATCCTTTTGTTCTTTTAATAGTGAACTGTGCCTACTTACTCCATAGTAAAAGGATGCTAATTTGTTTGTAATTACAATTTTGAAAGTATTTATCAAAGCCATAATTCAATACTTGATCATTATTTATGATTATTGTAGTATTTTTCCCTGTTCTGAGGTTATGGTTCAAAAGCAAAAGCCTGTAAATCAACTGTGGTGATCTGACAGTATCTATAATTTTTTTTTGCCATTCAGTATTCTTGAGCAGTAAGCTTTTAAGAACTACATGCCCTCTGTTAACTAGCATGTTAATGCAGTAAAGTTGAGAAATAGTATAGCCCTAGATAAGTATCAATGTTGTTTCTCTGTTTTCTAAGCTTTATAAACCCATTTACATTATGCTTAGCATTAATATTTGATTCAGAAATCTATACTGTAAAAAGGAGGGATATCACTGTTCTGTCCACAGGGCATTGGGGGAGGAAGGTAATTTTGCAGGATGGGGGTTAGCAGTATTGAGCTCTTTCATCCTGTTACTAAACACATCATACTGTCTGGGGAAATTGGGAATTTTAAAGGGCTTAAACCAATATTATGGCATCAATGCTTTTTGAGAAAACCTACATGCGAAACACCTTCAAATGCTGCTGCAACCAAGAGCCATTCCCTGAACCATCATTTACCTCCAAGGACAGCAAAGTGCAAAGACAAATAGTGGTTTATTAGCTCAGTGGTTCAGAGCATGGTGCTGATAACACCCAGGTTGTGGGTTCAATCCCCACATGGACCATTCACTTAAGAGCTGGACTCAGTGATCCTAGTGGGTCCCTTTCAACTCAGAATATTCTGTGATTCTGTGACTTTCAAAGCCCTTAGTTACACCTCGTGCTGCCCTGGGCTATATAGTGCCCAGAACTAAGCAAAGACATTGCCACCATTTTAAACAGCTTAGAGCATAATCGAAACACAGATGACAAAAGCAATTAAAAAGTGGAGCTCTGAAGGCTGACTTGGGTATGTATTAATGCTGATTGTGCATTATTTTTGTTGAAATTGTGGCATGGCTCTCTGGCTGATGCTGAAGCTCTCTGATTTCTTGAGGGTGCCAAGCTAGACAAATTCACTTCTTGGATTAGAGGGTGGGAAAGGCAATGGCCCCGAGGAACAGTTAGTCAAGACATTTCATCTATAAGCAGGGTTGAGGCAGAAAATACATTTGAAATGGTATATGAAAATGAAACCAGATTATACTAGGACCCTACCTAATACACAACTTAATTATAATTGAGTTTGCCACAAGTTAGTGACAGCTGAATCTAAACAAATCACCTAGGTAATGTGCTGATTGCACTAACAGCAGTTGTTGTCAGGGGTGGAAGATGCCATATGGCTCCTCTTCTCTACCCAGGTCAAAATATCATTAGGATGAAGCTTAACTACATCGACACAAATGAGGAATTAGCCAGTCTGGCTTTCCTCCAGCCTGCGGTGTGCGTACATGTCCCAGGGTCTGGCCATTCCCAGGCACAGTGAGGGGCTACCCAGATTTTTCCAGAATGTACTGAGTGGAGGAATATCATGGTACTAGAGGACAAACAAAGGCAGCTGGTGCTCAGTTGTATTGCTCAGGCACAGCTTAGCTCTCTGAGACATGCCCAGATTATGTCTGGGCACTTGGTGAAAGGAAAATAAAGTGTAAGTGACACCGAATGCAAAGCGAGGTAGGGGAACGTAAGGGCTGAATGATGCACGAGCCAGTCCTGCACCAGGCAAGGTGGGGTTCAGCCACAGGGAGGGCATTCTGTGTGAATGAGGACATGAGGCAAAATCCCATGCAGTATATTTGGCACAAGTCTTCTAATGTTTGTGCAACCTTTTGATTTTGTGAACAGTAGAAATTTCACAGTGCCGTGACCAAGGTGTTAGCCCTCGCATTCCCTTTTAATTTCAGAATCTTGTCCATTTACAAGTATCAAATGCTAAAACCAGTCACTGGTATTAATGCAGAAGCTATTGCTCCTGCAAGAGCCACAGAGCCTGGTTGCACCACCACTTTGAAACGAACTTTTAGCATGTCTATTCTAAACTGTGAGATGCTTTTCTAGGCTGCACCAGGCTGAAGTGCAGCAGAAGTACACTTTATGCTATATAAAATTGTTATTAACTACAAAATGTCATCCAAAGTATAATGTTCTGCCAGTTTAAATTATATATTTTTGTTACACTTTTACTTTGAAAAATACACATTTGAAATTTTTAAGCGTGCCAAGTAGGCCAGATGCTGCCCTTCAGAAATAAAATTTGCCTTAACTGATTCTATGATGATTTGGGTTGTAGAAGAGCCGTAAAATTTCTGGCAGACTTAAAATATCTTTCCTTGAACACTGGTCCCGCTGTGCTGATCTTGCTGTCAGCAAGGGTTTGCAGATCCTCAGTTATGAAACACCTTGTCACCACTCACCCAGCAGCCTGCTACTGCTTGGCTGTGAAGTTTCTCAGAGCACTTTGTCCAGATTTTGAACTATAGAACGTATTTTCTAATGATTTTTTAGGAAAATGGTTGTGGACAGTCCTGTGATAAAACTCAAGGTACCTATTCTGAAGGGTGTTGCAGAAAAGGTGGATAATTTATTATGCAGAGGCTTTTAGATTATTCTAAACAATATCTACCCTTAAAAATGTCCTTGATTTGTGCAAAGTGAGGTGAGCAGCTGTTCAAAATTTATTTTTATCATCACTCTTCAATAGATATTAGACCTCTTCTCTTTTGGGGCTTGCCACAGTGTCCCTGATGAATTTACTGCACAACTCTGCCTCATTCATTACAAACCACCTATTTTATCTGCCACAGACTTCTCTGCACCACCAGCAGCACCTCTGAGTCTGCAGCAAGCCTACTGAAGTCACTATGGAAGCACCTAGATCCTGGTTTAGTTTCTCCATACTGCCTTCACCATGTTAAGTAGACCAAAAAAAACCAACCGGGCTTTAGGATGGAGCAGAGGATTTTTACTGGCACAGGAGAAATTCCTCCAGTGGCAGAGAATTGGCAAAATCAGCTCAATGCCATGTGCTCTTTGATCCTACTCCTATTTCAGAAGCTTATTCAGGAGATGGACCATGCCAGCAGCTGGAGGACATGGAGCAGACCTGAGAAAAACCCTTCCAGACTGTCAGAACGCTGGGACTTGTGTAACCAACACAAGCTAGAGCTTTTAGGATGCTGTAAATTATGCCTAGAGTTCTTCCAGGTCTTAATCAGGTTGAAATGCCCTTTAGGCATTTCTCCCTCTTCATTTGTGATGAGCATAAACTGGAAATCAAAATACAGGAATTTACTCACACTGTAGGTAATAATTTTTACAGTATGTTCATAAATTTAAAAAGTGAAGCTGTTTCAAAGGAGCTTCAAGAATGACAGCTGAAATAAAAAATTCAAAACCAGATAGGATAATATCATAGAATCATTTAGGCTGGAAAGGACTTCCAAGATCATCAAGTCAGCCTATACCAAACACCACCTTGTCAGCTAAACCATGGCACTAAGTGCCACATCCAGTTGTTTCTTGGCTATCTCCAGGAATGGTGACCCCTGGTGCCTCCCTGAATAGCACTTTCCAATGCTTAAAACCCTTTCAGAGAAGAAATTCTTCCTGATGTCCAACCTGAACCTTCCCTGGCACAGCTTGAAACCATTTTCTCTTGTCCTGGTTACCTAGGAGAGAGGCCAACCCTCACCTGACTACAAACTCCTTTTGGGTTCTCTTAGAAGGCAAAAGGTCTTCCCTGAGCCTCCTTTTCTTCAGGCTAAACACCCCTAGCTTCCTCAGCCGCTTCTCATAGGACTTAGTCTTTAGACCTTTCACCAACTTTGTTGCCGTTGTCTGGACATGTTCCAGCTCCTCAAAGTCTTTCTTGAAGTGAAAGGCCCAGAACTGGACACAGATCTTAAGTGCTTCTTGGTACTACAAGAACAAGTCATTTGCAGCACAGAAAACTTTACAGAATGCAGCCGTTCTAACATGCCTCACTAATTACAGAAAGCTGATCCTCATTTGTTCATCCCTCACGTGTGAAATTCTGAGAGCTGAATCAAATTAAGTTCCAAGTATATTTTCAGTTTATGTTCAGAGATGCCACTATTTCAGCAAAAAGAGAAAAGGAATATTGCTTTCCTTCAAGCAGTTCGAACAACAGTGCAAGGAGCTTACATCTGTTACAAGAGGGAAATGCTATCTTTATGCATTTTTGTAAAGCAGCCAATGGCTAATGGACAGGAAGTCTTTCCGAAAGTTTTGCAAATCTACATAATGTTCCTGAGGACTGGAGTGCGCATTCAAATCACAGATTTAACCGAGAGGAGAAAAGCGGGGGCATTTGTGCAGCCACATAGCTCACTGTTGGCTATGTATCTGAGAAGGATCAAAATCACAAGTCTTGCCAGCTAAGAATAGCATTATTTTAAGTTTAAAATACTCCTTTATGATGTTTCTTTTCAGTTCACAGCACGTAAATCAGTGCTGCTTCCTGCCCTTCACAGCAGACCTAAGCGTTTGTAGGTGTTGCGCTGTGATAAATGTGGACATCTGTGAGTGCATGGAGTTGGTCCCTTCTCCAGAGCAATGACTCACATGTAACCAGGGTGTCTGACAGAAATCCTGTAGTGGCATGAACTAATCTAAATTGCAAGGACCAGAAATAAACATGTACAGTGGTATCTGATTACACTACAGTTTCTTACCTTGAGCTGAAGCACAGAGTTGTAAGGCTGCTCCTGAGAAATGCTGTCTCTAATGGACATTCATTGCACTTAATATTTGTGTTGTGGAGCAAATGCATCATGGGGTACTCTCTAAAACCTGAAGACCTCTGACTCAAACAGCATGATTTATACATGATCTTCCTATTGATCTGCAGTGCCTGTGACAATCCCTGCACTTTCAGTACTGTGCTTGGAACAGGAGCCAGCGCTTGCACCACAGCTCACGCCAGTTCCGTGGATGAGCAGGCAATTTCCCACAGTAGTGCATTGCTTCTAAATGCTTTAGTGTGTAAGCTCCTATTGAATTAAGGATTCTCCCAGAGGAAAATTAATATAAGAGAATTATAGAAAACTATACTTCTTATTTCCTTTTCTATCTCACTCTCTAGCTCCAGGTACCTTCAAAAGAATTAAGTATATTTTTTTAGTGCTTTAGAAGCTATACAGGAGATCACAGAGCATTAAAGTTCCTGCTTGCCATGCCAGCTAAATTTAGGAGATTACCACTATAACTCGGGCATTCCAGTTAGATGTTTGGGTTTTTAAAAAGTTGATGGTGCTATTACAGCAACTTAATCTATTTGCATCTATCATTTTTTAATGTCTCCTTCAGCCAAGCAGTCCAGATTTTCTTTCCTTGCTTCTCATGCTTTCTTTGTCACAAGGTAACCAGAGTTCTCTGAACATCAAATTGTGTGAGAACAACACCAGTAACAATATCTAAAAAGTTGTGGGAGTCTGCAGGGGAAGTCAAGCGGAGAGCAATATCACATTTTGCGTCGGCACTTAATGATGCATCATTTCCATAAACTTGGTGAAGATGGGGGTTTAACTGGTTGATTCCCAAGTGAGCATTTTCTATGCTGTCACTGTAAAAATATTTACACAACTGTATTATTTAGGGTAACATGTATTTATGAGCCTTTCTTGTGTTAACTGCATGCTGTCCAAACATCTGGATGATCCTCTACCCTAAATGCAAGCTCTCTTTTTACAGACAAGTTGTGAAGTACAGGGAAGTACAGAATCAACACTAGCCAGCATGAAAGATACTAGTTGTAACAGAGCACACAATTAGTACCATATTTAGTACCATTATTCTACTTGCTGAAAGTCATTGCTGAAAAAGAGAGGCCCCTTTAAGAGATTCATTATCTCATTTCACTGATTTTTATGGAGAACTCCTCCCAAGTGTGAAAAACAGCACAGAAGAAAGGGCAAGGGTTCCTGTGTAATAGAAAAAGTAAAGTAAGTAAAAAACAGGTAAGGAGTAAAGGCTCTTAGCACCAAGCAGTGATATGGGGGCAGCACTCACTGTGATATCAAACTGGAGATGACTGGGGGGGCGAGTGGGGGCAGGAACAGCCAGTGAAGGGTTTTGAAAGTGAGGGCTGATGGTTGATGAGAAGGAGTAGCTGATGCTGGAGTGCAACAAGAGCATGCAATAAGCTAGAAAAATGATCTTAGCAGAAGCATTCTGGATTTTTGGATGGTTATCAACAGGGCTAGATTGCATTTGTCAAGGCCAGAAAAAAAGATCGTTTCTGTAATCAAAACACGGTATGGGAAGAGCCTCAATGAGAGTTTAAACTAGGGAGATGGATAGGAAAGACTGTATTCAGTGATATGATAGTGATGTAGCATGGAAGCCATAAATCATCTGGCAGAGGCAGTCCAGTGTCAGCAAGGCCAGTTAGCCCATGATGAGCACTGCGCTGCCAAAGCGAGGCATCTGCTACCCAAGCTATCGGGTTTTTAGCTATCACAAGAACATCCAAACAACAGATTTATAGCTAGCTCAGTACTCTGCTCTGTGCAACTAAATACAGTGGAAACATATTTAGCCTAAGTGCGACTTTCCAAATTAATCCACCTGACAGGCGGGAGGTACAGCAGATCCTGCTCGCTTTAAGTCATTCCTTTCAGAATGTTTCCTGCAATCACAGTTCCCCTTCTTTGCAGTCCTGCTTTTGACTCACAGTTCTCCACTTCAGTCACTTCCAGCCTCTCTCTTATTGCTGATCGATTTCCCTACAGCAACCCCATTTCCTCCCCCAGTACCTCAAGTTTAAAACTGAGGGTCCAGTTCTGCTTTGTCTTGTCACAACAAACAGATATCATGACAGATACTCAGCAGTGATGTGCACTGGGAGGAGCAACATACTCAAAGGAATAGACATCTTCTGGATCTGTCTTTCGGCAGGATTTCTCCTAAGCAGCATATTGACATTTCTCTTGCCTCAGCCTGTCAGGTTTGCTTGGCTTTATGGCTTTATTCAGGGCGATTAAGCATATGGAGATTTCAGATGGCTACTTCCCAAAGGATATACTGGTCATTCTGAGACACACCTGCCACAGAGCCATTTGGCAGTTCCAGGCTGCACTGGTACAGGATGCACACATTCCATCATAGGCCCAAAACATTCAGTACATTTATGGTAAAGAATTTTATATACAATATAATATTTGAGAGCTGTCTAATGATGCTAAATGATAAACACAGGCATTCTGGATAGGGGAGAACATGGAATCCAAAATGCTCCTAAAAATGGTGTCAAAAAACCTGCAAAATTCACGCTGTGGTACTTTGAATCTGGTTACCATCAGTGTACTGGGGTTTTTTTCTGAATTACCAGGATACAAAATCCTCTTTAAAAGTATTTCATATACATGGGATGACATATTCATAGTTATTAATTGGGTGACTTCCAGATGTTAAGCCTTTGAAGCAAAAAATTAAAACAAGTGTAATGTGCTTGACAGCATAAAATAAGAACTAGCTAAACACCTGCATGAACATGCTCAAACATTATCAGTCAGTGAGTTTTTGAGAAACTAGAGATACATTTACTATGAAGCACCTGTCCATGGAATAAGAAATTTAATGGCTGAGACACAAATAAAATTTAGGAGATAGCTTCAAGCCATTCCTCAGCAGCTCAGAACATTTGTGTTTTTGTGGCTGGGGCTCATGGAAAATGTTCTGGTAAGCATCAGGCAAGCCAGAGGCCATCATTGTATTCATCAGCAGTGCTGTGGAATACTGAAGTCCTGGCTGCTGCCCAAGCATTGGTCCTACCCAACCCAAACTCCCAGGCTAAGGAGCTTGAGGTTTGATAGAAATGTCAATACTACATTGCTGTGACTGCACTATTCCTGCACATTTTGTATTCTGCTTCCCCCAGTATTTACTCTGCTTCCTTAATTTCTCCTGATTTCATCCACATAGTGCTCTAAAGCATTTGCTTTCTTTACAAATTCACAGATTAATACCAGAATGGAGTGAAAAATTACAGCTGCAGAAGGGTAACCTATTGTGACTGAGTATTGTGAGTGTTAGAGAACATTAGATTTCTATCTAGAATTTGTATTTAGGGTTTTATCTCAATTTATCTGCTTTAGAGCAGCATAAGCATGACTTCCCTAGAGTGATATGAACGAAAGAACATGCAAGGTATATTCTCTTAAGCTTTGGCACAAACTCAGGCTGCACTTGACAAGACAATGGCTCCTACCTCATGTCCCCAAAGAATGGAAGCAAACCTCTTCCTGCCTCAAAATAAAAAAAAAAAGGGGGAAAAAAAAAAGGGTGAGAAAGACCTCTGCTCCTTTCATTTTTCTGCAGATCTGACACTTCAGGATGCTGAACAATTAGTGGTATGTTTATAAAAGTCATTCTAAAAAGTGTTGTTTTCAGCAGAATAAATTCAAGGGTCTCACTCATCAATTTTAAATGAGAGTAGCAGGACTGCAAGGTCAAAGGTATGAGCTTGGACTGTTGCTGCTTTGAAAATGCCAAGAGGGATTTTCATCGTAACTCTGCTTCACCCCAGAGAAAAGCCTCCTCCATCAGCTTTTTTAATTAAAGTGGACACCAAAAGGCAATGTTATATGAATTAAGAGAAGAGACTTTGTGATCTGGCTTGATTTGGAATAATTATAATTGTTGGGAAGTATTTTTCCAAGTACACTCTCTGTCCCTAATTAAATCCATGGAAATGCCTCATTTTTGGTTATTGCCAAGGCGTGTTTCAAACTCACACAGAAATGCACAATTGTAATTTCATTAGAATTCCATTTCTCCAGGCTATACAGGTGCAATGAAAGAAGAGGTAAAATTAATTAAAACTGTGGACATGTTTATACCCACCAGGTGTCATAAAAGGTAGTGGCTCAGACATTTTTCAAGTAATTAAGCAGACAGTTCTGCTTTTTCAGATGAGTTATTGCCCTTCCCTCTTTAATCTCTAAGAGATTTCATCACAGAGCTATTGTCAGGTGATGGGATTGCTCTTTACAGTCAGCATCCCCCTCGCACTGCCTCTCGTTAATGGAAATCACATCATCGCTGCAGAGAGGCAGTGACATGGGATCGGCACGTTTCCAAAGGCAAGCTTCATGTGCCAAGCTCTGCCCACAATTTAGGCTAAAAAGGGGATAACACAATTTTCAATTTAACCATATTTGGATTAAATAGCTTGAGTGTTCATTCAGGGCACAGCACATCTATATGCACATAAAGCTCAGTTCTCCTCAGTGAGGGCAGCATTTAATCAGATTCATATGTGTTGGTGGTGTTTGTGTTATCGGGTTTTTTCATTCCATTTCTATTTTGTCAGGAGTTTTTCTTCTGGCCATGTTGATAATCACTAGTTCTCCTGAGGATGTGCAAATTGCCACGGTCGCATCCTCAGGCAATATTGTACATAAGACTGTAATTATGGCATTTTCTAAGCTTTTAGTGTAAGTTAGGACCTGAATTTTGTACATTTTCTTTCTCTGCCTTGGCAGTGGATAGAAACACGCCTCTTGGCTCCTCTCTTTGGGCTTCCAGTACATAAACACAACCTCCACATCGTGCCATGTATCCTGCGTACACAGCTCTACCTAGGGGAGGAGCAGGTGCTCGGAGCACCCGTGGTGCTCTCTGGGCACAGACACGACCCCGCACCTTCGGTACCGAGAGCGGGGCCAGCCTGGTTCAGCCAGCCCGGGCAGAGAAGGTGACTCCTGGGATAAAACAGCGCTGCCATTGCCCCCCCCGCAGGGCCTGTGGAAGAGCCCTGCTGACCCTGTGCTCCCCACTGCTCTGCCCAGCATTAGTAATAACCACAGCTGCTCTGCACCTCCACTACCATCACCTCCACATGAAAGCTGTTTTCCAGCCCACAGCCCAGGGAATGGGCTAGAGCCTGCATTCTATAGCAAGATCTCCATTGTCTCCCCCAGTCCTGCAGCACTGATGCAAATAGACAACCAAGTCCACCATGTTTTCTTAAGAAAAGTGGTCATTTCTTATTTTTATTTCCTTTTTCATTTGGTTTGTAGTAGGTAATTGCTATTAAGTATTTTATAATGGGCAACTTTTAATTTTTTTAATAATGCAAGAAAAAGAGTCAGTGTAAAATAGATTGCCCTGTATTAGTGGAACATGCTAACTGCATTCATGCACACGCCCATAACAATGGACATACTTAAAGCTAAAATAATTCAGAATGACAATATTTACTGCATACTTCCAATTAGAGTTGATGCCTTCCTTGGGCTTGTTTTTCTGGGTTTTTATTTAATGCTCTGTCTTTATTAACTTATATCATTTAATTAAATTACCTTTCACAATATTGTAATATTCTCCTGCTTTCAACATTATCCCTTACAAGGTCATCTCTGATACATGACTAATGCATTTGACTAAAATGCACAAATAAAATATGATAGTCACATTAAAGCATATGGGACAGTGCTAAGAATAACAACAGTCCAAGCTTTTTACAAAAAATTGAAAAAAATTACAAAACAGTAAAACCTTGGAGATGAAGCATAAAGTCATACACTTCTAGAACCAAATTCAGCTTGTGTATACTTTGTACCTGCTGTTCTGGGGCTGAGTTTGACCTTTTGAGGGTTGAAGATGGGGTTTGAAACAGTTGTTGGGTTTTTTTTTCTTTTCAAGTTTTAAATAGCCATTTTATTTTATTTTAGTACTAAATTCTGCCTTTTGCTACAACCAGCATAAGCCCAGAATACACCTTGACCTAAATGGTGCTTTGTTGCATTCATTTCTGCTTCACAGTTTTGTTACGTTTTTTGCAATGCCCAGGCTTTCAGTTAAACATCATTAGATTAATTTCCTTCAGTAATTAATTTTAAATATATTGCCTGTTCCACTGATTTACCACATTTCATTAAGTAAAATAACAAATAGAGCCCTTCATTTACTAGTTTTGTGCAAGTCACACTATGCTGTTGTATTTCTCCCTAAACATGCTCTCATTTTTCCTCCCGTAGAAGTCAGTCCAGATATCAAATCGTTTCTATCACATGATCTTGAGTCTTTTCTATTTCTGCAATGTCCTATGTCAGGTGAGGAAAGCAAAAATATATTTTAAGATAGGGTACAACAATGATTGATGGAGTGACATCTCAATATTTCCAATGTTTTTATCCTATTCTTTTTGCATCCTAATGTTACAAATTTTATTCCCATGGAAGTTTCTGCTCCACACACATTGTGCTGTCTTAGATCCTTTTATAGACTTGAAAGAACTTTGGTTTACCACAGAAAATACTTTGAAAAATGTTCAGTAGGCACCAAACTCCTCAAAGCTTAAGCTAAGCTATTTTGAAATCAGCTTTAAGCAAAATACAATATGGAGATTCTTAAATTTATGTAGGAAGAAGCTTTTCTAAAAAAGTTTTGGCAATTGATATTTTCCATCACTTACTGGAGGAGTCATGTGCTTTTAATATCTTGGAAAACAGTTTGTATGGCAGCCAGGTGCTTTCAGAGCATCTGATACCAAGTGCAGTCTCTTACTATTCTTTCATGAAGTAGGGTAACCTTGGATTAATAGAGAGTCCTTTATTACTTAAACTTTGTAAAGTGCCTCACTAGCAAGGTATTCAACACATATTGTTTGAAGAGTTTTTACTTTCACAGTACATATTGTATTTTAAATTAGAAAAAAGAGACATTCTGATGGTGGGTACTCCAGCGCTTTGGACACATTACTGCAGCTGCCCCTCAGGCCAGGCTTGCCATTTGGACACGCTGCAGCCTTCCCTGGTGAGCCAAGGGGGCACTGTACACAGGCCTTTAGCCTTGAGAGTGTCAGAACTGACCTTACTGCACAACTGAGACACACTAATGCCACTGAGGACATCCTGAGCACACCCACGGCATTAGCACCAGCAGTGACTCAACATCAAACAACCCATTTCTTTCCTAGCAGCATCCTCCTCTGACCATCACCACTTGCTGAGAGCACTTCCAGCAGGAACAGCCACAGTAACACCTAGCAGAGGTTAGCACACAACACTTTCAGCAGTTAACTACAATGTTCAAAATAAATGTACTGGCTGCCCTTCAAACACTATCCATAAATCAACAACTGCAGAATTCCAGAATAAAAACCATCCACATCCTACTCAAGTAATTCGAAACTCACCTTGCTCAGGACTGATTAGAAGCCATCACAGCCTTCCAAGCACTTGGCAACATCTACAGACTACCCTTGACATGCTCACTTAAGCTCTTAGTTAACAACCACTTTTATCAACCTTAACCGGTTAAATTTGTGGAGGTTTTCAAACAGAAGAATCATCCACATCTAATTATCACCTCATTTCTGAAAGCTGGGTCCATGGTGAGGCAAAGCTTTTACCATGGCTCTCAGAAGAAGCCAATCTAAAAAATGAAAAAATGGAATTGAAAAAAATTAATGCATGTTACAATACTCACACTTGAATTAATCAGGAATGGAGAAGCCCATTAGTATGGTGTTTTTACAGGATGAAAATATATTAGTGCACTGCATTTTTAGACTTACATTTTTAGAAGTAACAGTCTAGTGTGGAGATTACATAGGATTTGAAGAATGCCTCTTTTTAGAGGGATAATACTCCTTTTAAAATGTGAAAATGGAAGAAGAATGGTAGCACCTGAGAAAGATGTAGGTGGATAAAACTTCACTAAATAAATCAAGCAGGGAAAATCTACTGTCATCCTTGGATATCTGGAGTGTGTTCTGATGCTTTCTCAGTGAAGAATACTTTCATTTTATACAAAAGTATTAATTGTATTAAAAAGTTGTATGATCAAAAATCCAAACCTATAAATAAATAGGTATCTTGGAATAACCCACTGAAGCTTACCATTCAGTCAAGCTAACTAAATCATGCTCTTTGTACCTGTCCTCATCCCACTCTTTCCCTAGCCCACATACATGTGTTTTCCTAGGTATGGGATCACTGAATTTTTATATAGCATGTAGGCAGTTATGTATGTCATCACCAGTGTGGCAGAAACAAGTTAGTTCTGATAACTAAACTTTCCCAGTGCAATTTGCTAGTGAGAAAAAAAGAAAACAGAAAATAATTGTAACCTGTCTGTGACTAAATGTGACAAAACTGAGCTGTGCCAGCAGGGTCTGGACAGCTGCAGTAATGTGCATGTCTGTACATGTCCTGTCTTCTCTTGCCTTGGGACCATAGTCCTCTTTCATTGCTGATAAAAGTAAGATTGACTCCATCACTTTCAGGAATGGAGGCTGAAGCTAGACACACATATCAATAAAGCAGAAGCTAATCTAGTGAAGCATCTGGAAGAGAGGTGGTAATCTTAGAGTATTTGCCACTATTGTCCTCTCTGCAGGCCACCACCTCTGGAGGTTTTCTAGTTTCACAGAATCTGATGTTTTAACCTTCATTCAACAAGTGTACCACATGGCTGAAGATGAATTGTCCTTTGCTGCTGTGTCCTCCTCTCCATCCTGGCTGGGGTTATTGCCCATTTCCCCTCAGCAGAGGCCTCAGATAGAGACCTCACTGCTCCAGCCCTGAGATCTCCTGGTTTAGCCCTAACCCATGGCCACCAGGGCAGTCATCAGAGCTGATGAATTTTGTGCTGATAGAAGCAGCCAGTCTCATGTGCCAGCTGCTGTGGGTCTGTGACCTCTAGGGAGGGGCCACAGTTCATCCCTCCAGGCAGGGTCACTGGGGAGGGATGAACTCCGTGAGCTGCAAGTGTCATCACAGCACTTCATGTCTCTTGGTTTTGGATGGGTGCATTTATCTAAACAAAGCTCCTTCTCTGTTTTGTTTTTTGCTTGTTTGCTTGGTTTTTTTTTTGCTTATTGGTTTGGCATTTACAAAGAGAGAGATCGAATTCCTCCAGTACCAGTTCTCCTCGTATCCAATATTATTTACAAGCAGAGTAACCAAGGAATATTAAAGTTGTGCTTTTTCATACCAAGTTCTCACCCTCACTTTTTTATTTTGGCCTTGTGGGAACATCCCAGCTGCTCCTCTCAGGTATCGCAACATGGAGTCATAAGGTCTTTTTGTTTCCTTTTCCCAATTCCTTCAGCAGCTGTGTTGATTTAAATCCATACACAGCCTTGACTTGCTGCAAGCCATAGTCCTGCCTGTTCCACCCATGGCAGAACATCATGTCTCACCAGCTGCAGAAACAACTCCCCATCTTTCTTCTGGACACCTTACAAATCACTGTGAAAATCGTTTTGTGCCCTAGTCTCCTGCCAAGTCTCTTTCATATTCAAATGATGATTTAATGTTTATTCTTTGAGAGGACCAAAGGCTATCCATGAGTCCTTGTTTTCAGGAGCATTGTGAGCTTCCTAACACAGCATGGGAAGACCTTGAAGACGCCTTGGCCATGTACCATAGGCACCCTTCATCACAGGTCAGGTGGGCTCTGACACATGGATATATCTGTCAGAAACATTCAAAGGAATACCTTCCTTATGATCCAGAAGTCCCAATATGTGCATAACTTCCACAGCCAGCACTGCAGCCAGGTAGTTTTGTTCTTTAAATAAAGTTGCATTTTTAAGGAATACAGTAAAAAGCCCTTTCACTTAAAGAGAAAATTATCACATTTCTTCTCTATCAGCTTGGTCTTTCCCAGTTTTTTCTCCTAAAATGAGCATTTCTAATGGAGGTGGTAGAGCCTTGTGCTCACAGGGAGACTTGGTCTCGATCCCTCGGGGAGGCTGAGCTGTGCTTATGTGTGACCTCACTGTGCCGACCCCACGGTGCCATTATTTACTTGAGACAGGCAACACAAGGAAATGTTTCCTTCCTAATTTTCACTACTTCTAAACCAGATTTTTTTATTAAAAGATTCATGCCTGGCTCTGTGGGTATACAGTATGCCCATACAGCTATTTTAGGGTCATGTTCTTAGATATTTCAGAAATTACGCTTTAGTCTGGCAGCTTCCAATGAACTTCATCAGTGAGCAGGCTAGAAGTCTGACCTAAGGGGTTTATATATTCAATTGTATTAAAACAATCAGTGTTTGGGCAATTCAGGATTACTGTGATTGGAAGCTCAAAAATACAGTGATTGTACACACATAACATGTACATGTCTAGTGCATGTTATGCAGGAGAATATTTAAATCGATAATAATGCTATTAGAGCTGGAAATCAAATGCAAAATAATTCCCCAGGCTTCCCACGTATATTGACATTAGCTCTTTTGATGAATTCTTGGACAGAAGAGCTGGCAGCCCAGCCACCTTCACTGTATAAATGGCAGGACAGAGAGAGCAGGATTGTATTTACTACTATTTACTGCTAACAAACTGCGCACCTTTCAACATGTTGGCTCTCTGCTATGAATTATTCCTGTTCTGAAAAGGGAACATCTAAACAAACTTTAATACTAATCTTTTAAGAAATTACTATTTTCTTCAAGGAAATGTTAGTTTGCTTTGTTTGTTTTGAAGTGACAGTACCAAATTGAAACATTATCTTTTTAAAAAGGCAAAAATTATTTCAGCTGTGTTGCCTGCCTAATGCTCCCAGTAATTTCCATGACTCTTATTGTAAAGCATTTTTTTCTCTGGGTTCGTTTCTCTTGTGTTGGTTTCTGACACCCTGTGCAATAGGGTGTCAGAAAAAAGCAAAAGCAGCCTGACCTAACCTGTGACAAACCAGCACTGACCACAGTGAAATGAACTAAATCCACAGTGCTGTCCAATGGAGAGATGATGAAGGGATAAGAAAGCAGAGGGAAAAAAATCCTCTATTGTTTTCATTTTATCCTGGTAGTAATTTGGGGGTTTTATCTTTCACAGTAATTGGCTAAAACTCACTCAAATGATCAAGCAAAGATAAATCTGAAAGTTGTTTCAGTTATTTGTTTAATAATGTCATTGTAAGGTTAAAAAGAGGGCAACGATTTTGAGTTTTATTACCCTGAATTATTAATTTTGTGAGCATTTAAAAAGATTTTTTTAGGCATAGTGTTGTGCTATGATTTCTTTCCATAGTGGATTCATAAAGATTTTAAAAACTTAAATTATTTCTGAATCCCAAAGGTCTGTGTCTGGAAGGTGAGAGCTGTAAGACTGTACAGAAAACTTTATCCTGTATGGGCTCTAATAATTTTTAGCAAATGCATCTTTTTATATTGAGATTGGTTGATGCTCTGTACCTGTAATATTTAGGTATTTTACAAGCTTAACTCTTAAAGTGTTAGTACAATTGTGTGATTTGTGTCTGCAGTCCAAGACAACCTGCATAAATCCTGCTCTGGTTACCTTTGGTGCTTCTGCTGACTGCCACCGAATTCCGCAGACCATGCTTAAAAACCCTCAACTCTGTGATACACAGTTCCCAAAACATCTCTCAAAAGGTGTGAGACTGTCAGAGAAGAGCAAGTGAAAGTTTTCATCTTCACAACTATCAGAGTCTTTCACTTGACCAGCAAGCAGAGAAGCTGAGTGCAGTGCCCCAGCCAGCCCTCATACCAGCCATGGCATGCACAGCCAGGTGATCTTCTTTAATTTTTTTGGATACCAAAGTCATGGGAATGCATGGAAGTTAGGTGATTCCTTCTTTTGCTTCCCTGCTTTCTCCATTGCTCCAGAGTCTTGCATGCACAGGATTAGGCTCTTTGCTTATGTAAATTGCTGAGCTCAAAATATCCCCAGTTGTGTGTCCTCGTTACAGACTGCAGCATGCACCATGCCACTCTCCTGGCACAGAACAGCTTATAGCCAGTTTATTCCCTAACAGAGCAAGTGCAAATTTTATCAGGGTGATGGATTATGTAAGAAAATACATTTCCCCCACTGATTCATTGTTTCAGAGGACCCATTATCTCTCCCATTTTCTGTAGCATTCCCCCCAAGGGTCATATCACTGTTTCTGGAACTTTTTGAGGAAAAAATAAAACCACGATTATTTTGTTTCAGATCTGAAAAAAGAATAATTTCACAGCTGTTGGCAAGAGGTTAAGAGTATGCCAACAGCTCCAATGATTAGCACAGGCTCCTTCTGTAGCCTTGTTTGCAGAGAGCTCATATGCTGTCCTGCATGTTTCTCCAGTTCTCATTGCAGGGCCTGGAGAATCCGGGAAAACTCTCTGTGAGAAAAGGAGCTTGGTGTCAAAGCAGTTTTGCTGATAAGATTCAGTCTGGTTTGCTGCTGGCACTGATAAACTTTAGGTGACTAGTAAATAATAGGTCTGTTTGTGCTGTATGCGTTAGCTGCTGCTACCTTTATAAGGAACACAGTCCTGCTGGCTTTTGGCTTTTTGTAATGAAGTGTGTCTTAAAAACAACTTCACTTGTAGAAAAACTTCATTGGTCTCCATTTCAGGTGTTTAAACATTATGTGGGCTATTCATTTAAAAGGATGTCCAAATACCTGAGGGTTTAGATTATCAACAGGTCTATGATACACACAGGCATTCACACATTCAGAGCATTAAACCCCCTTAGACTTAACTTTATCTCTGAATAGAGGAGCTTAATTAAGTGGGGATGGAGAGCAGCCCTGCTCACTGTGCTCCTGTGCTGGCGCTGGGGGCAGGTTGTGGGGTCAGGCTCCTCCTGCCTGTGCAAGTGAGCACACAGCCCCCCAAGCCCATGGAATCCACAGTAACCGTGCCACAGGAGGTTTAACCTATTTCTGAGCAGTCACTTGAACTGCAGAGACCACATTTCTCTCTCAGTGTGCCTGACATGGGTGCCTTTGCTGACTGTCTCTTTGCCGATCATCAGTGTCATTCTCCATGGCAGGTTTAAACATGAAACCAAACCCTGGTGTAAAGCAGGCATTCTCCTGAGAGGCAGATGAAGAAGCTGCCAACTGTTTGGTGCCAACTGCTGTGGGCATCAAGCCGCTCACTGTATCTTCCCCAGAAATGCAGGCATGCATTTAAAATACCCAGCCACTCTCACTGGAGACTGTATCAGTCAAACATTAGATATTCATCTTTCATTCCTGCCTATTACTAATTGACAGCTGAGGTCTTTAGCATGCATCATATCTCATTGCACATCATAGCTGGAACTAAGTTAAAAATACAAAGACCCCTTAGAACTAAGAGACTTTATAGATCTTAGGTTTACACGATGCTGCCTTTTGTACAGAAGTTCCTATTCTTTAGCTGTTTAGGTCCATGCTGTGCTCTGATTTGCACAAGTTAAATCCAGACTAACATCAGTAGCTTTAGCAGAATTAGTACAAGTTTGCTCTCATTTTCTCTATCAACATTAGTATTTTTCAAGCCTTACCATATCAAGGGTTATTGAAGCATTTAGACAAAATCTGAGCCTCAGGAAAGATGGAGACATGTGAGAGCAGGGGATGAGATGGAGCAAGCATTGTGCTTCCTCTCCTTCCTTCTGCTCCTTGCCCCTAGCCCAGGATTGGTACTGAAGCTCTCCCTTGATGCCAACTCTAGGGAAAGCAACCCATTCTTCAGAGCTGGAAATTACTATTTAGTGGGGTTTCTCACTAATTTCCATTAATTAATGAACCATTTCTAATTGAGACATTTGCAGAAAGAAAAAAAAATCTAGACTATTTTAATATCTCTACCATTAAGCAGAACTGCAGAGAGGACTCCATGGCCCAAGTAAGCTTGAAAGCTTACTTCCAGTTTTATTACCTTCTTTCTTACCTTCCTCTCTAAAAACCCTGCAGAAAATTCACTTGAAATGCTGATCCATCTGAACTTTAAGTTGACATCTTCATGAACTTATTACCTGTGGTTTTGGGTCAGCTTCTTGGCTGATGAATATACTTTAACATTTTTAATCTTTTATTTTTCTAGCCTTTTTGCACTTTACAGATTTCAACACTTTTGCTATCGCATATAGAGGCACCATTTTTTTGTGTTATCAATCAAGGGAAAGCAGAAAAGGAAAGGAAATGAGAAGAAAAGAAAAAAAAAAGAGAAAGGAAAAGAAACTTGAGCAAAAGAGCAAGCACCATTATTTTTTGAACAGGCAGCTGCTTCTGACAATTCACCTCAGGTAGTTTTCTTTTTCTGTAGGACTTGAATTCATTTCTCTCAAGACTTTGGTATTGATCCTCTTTCTTTTCAGAGTTCCTGACCTTCCTCCTTTGCTGTCCCAGCCCAGCTGGTATGCTTTCATACAGCTTGGTTAGCTCCTCCGCACTTGCATTTTACATTTCAGCAGGGATACCCTTAACGTACTTCACCTACTCGTGTGTACCAGAGCAACTGAACTGGTGAGAGACAGTCTGTAGATCTGGCTTGGTTTATTTGGTTTTTAATAGATTATCTGTTTTAATAGATTATCTGTTTTTAATAGTTATCTGTTGAAATAAAAAGTCAGGTTGATATTATCACAGCTATGAAAATCTCACAAATAAAAGTTATGGTCTGTCTAGAGCTGCCATTTCTTGCTTCTCTATATCCCACTTTTTTCTCTTTTGTTTCTTTCCTCCTCCAAAAACCGAAACAATTCAAAGTGGTTTGTGTCAACACTTTTAAAAGAAGTTGTATTTCCTAGATGTATAAAGAATGTTTGGTGGAAATTTTCTTTCTATGAAATTTTCAAAATTTCAAATTTTCAGCTCAGAGTCCAGATTTTGAAATCTCAAAGTCTTTCACGAGCTACAAGTTCTGCCCTCTTCAAAGCATGACTGGAAACTGCCTGACCCCCCCTTTGACAGTGTGTTCCCATTCACTGTGTGGAAGGGATGTGCCTGCACATCCTGTGCCTCGCTGTCCCTGTCACCATCTGAGAGCCCATCTGCCTGCCTTATGCCTCGGAGCACGCAGGAGCAGAGCCCAGAGGCTGGCTGAGGACACAGCGGCTGCCGGGCTCCCGGGGCAGCGGGGCCTGGGTGTGAACCCTGCCCACGGGAGGCAGGAGGCACAAGGAGCTCCTGCTGGTACTCACAGGTAAAAAGGATCTTGGCCACAGAGAAAGCCAGAGGAAATGGCCAAGTGGTGTGAGACAGGGAGGACAAAGGGAAGGAGGAGGGTTTCTTTCTACAATTCATATCTTCTGTGGAATGAAGGGCAAAAAAATTGACTTTAGAGTTGCTGATGCTTCTGTGGTCAAGGGAAAGAAAGTGTAGGCCACTGTAGAAATGGCAACAGGCACTCTTTCAATGGCTGAGAAATTAGGAAAATAATCCTTTTACTTTCACACTATGTGGAGAAGGAAAACATAGATGTGTGTTTAACCATGGCAGAGGAAATGAAAACAAGAGCTGTCTGCAGTGACACCACAGAGAAGAGCAGAAAATAATTATTGACGAGAAAAAATCTTCAATAAAATATATTTTATATTTTATTAGTTGTGCTAGGATGTTTCTTGAACCATCATTAGTATGTTCCTGTTCCTGTACTCCACTCTTCTCTCTAGGCCCATTTGTTTTCTGATGTTTTTCCTTTCTTTTCCATTGCTCCTCATCCTCTTTCTTTGTGAGTAAGGAAGGTTATTATTACCAACTTTCTTCTTGACATAAAACTGTTCAACAGTTACCTCTCAGACTTTTCCATCCTTTGGCCAGTCCTACCTTTTCATGGACCTGGTATAATATGCTTAATGCATAGTTAAATTTAGGTGATGGATCTAATGACTCACCAAAAAATTATAATGTCATTTGAGGAAAATGTCATTATGAGCATTTCTCAACAGTCCCTAGGCGGAGCATCCACCCAATCTCAACTAGAGTGAGCTACCACCAGAAGTACAAGGAATTCCTTTTTTATAATAATATATTTTTTATAATAATAAATGTCATCCTTACATGTCTGACAGTGGAAGTCAGTAAGAGTCACCTGTATTTGTCCAAGGAGGTGTTTATTTTTGGTGGCATTTCTTTTGGCATTTCCTAGGTTAATTTTGGTAGATGGATTTATAAAAAGAAAATCTGTGTAAGAGAAAAGATTGTTAGAAGCGTGTCTGTTAGAAGACACATTATTTTAATCCTTAGGGAAAATGCTTTTGCTCCTATTTATAAACACTTCTGCAGTGCTCTCCTGGAAAGATTACTGTGCACAACGGCCTCCAGCCTGCTCGCTGGGGACTGAAACCTGCCCACCTGCTTTTATTAGCCAGTGTTGATGCCAAATGAAGAAGAAACACATTCATTTTGTAAAATCTTCAAGAGTTACTTACTAATTCTGATTAAAAAATGCATTGTCTCAAAAAAATTTCATTACTGTCTTCAACTGGACTGAGTAAGATGGCACTAGGCTGACTTACACTGGCTGAAGATCAGCCTGCAGTTTTCAAATGACATGTCCTCCTAATTAAAAACAGAGAGCTTACACTGCCTAGGTTGAACCTGTGCCAAACACGTCTCTTTCTCCACCACTTGATGTTCATAGCCCTTGATAGCTTGTCTGAGGCTTTGTGGTTAAAGGACTGGGTTTGCTGTGTGGTTTGTGCTAGGTTTGATGGCTTGGGGTTTTTTGGTTTCTGAGTGTATATAACCTTCCTGTTCTGCTTTGACATTGACACTGTGTTTTGCTTTAGTCTGAACATGTAAGAACAGACAACCTGATCTGCATGAACCATTTTTGTCACATTCCCCTCCTGGAATTAGTATCCTTCAAAACAAACCAATATGTTTGTATTACATATAACAGACTATCTGTGACAGCCAAAAAATGAGTACAGTATGCACACCATTTCAAGCTGATTATATTCATTGCCATTCAGGTCATAGCTCAGATAAATTATTGCATTTGTGTAGGATGTTCGTTAGGAGGTTTCCTGATTGTTGTTCAGAAGATGGATTACTTGTTACATTTACCTTGTGGTTTCTGTGGGGAAAACATCTTTAAGGCTTCAACATTTGCAAACATACTGAGACCAGGAAGAGCCACTGAGAAGTGGGGGTACCTACACCTGCCACGTCAAGAAGCCGTGACATACGTCTGCATTAATATCAGATTAGAAAGCAGATGTATGAAATAAGCATTTATATTAAAGTGCCTTAGTCTAGAGATCAGTAACATAACCTCAGGCACTGATGTACCTCCCATAATTAAAATAAGGGAAAAGAAATTTAAAAGCTTACAGAAGAGTGCCAACTGGCAGGTTTGTATAGAGGAGACAAATGGTTTACAAAAGAGCCCACCTGAATCCTGGCTGTAGCTGGCACACAATTTGCAAAGATCCAAGTTTCTAGGCCTTGAATCTCATCATATAACAGAGTGACCCAGGCTTTGCAGGCAAATGCAATGAGTTGCTTGATGTTTCTCCCAAAAATTGGCTGGTTTTAGGCAGAAGTAGGAATATGAAGCTTCCTGTGGAAGAAAACACAATGTTCCAATTAGTATCTAGATGGTTTTACAGGTATTTTTGGGAACACTAGCTTTAAAGGAATTCAAAAATATGTTCAAGTCAAATTAGGAGACATCCTCCAGTCTGGCGAAGGATAAAGGCAGGAACCATTAGATTTTTGTTTATCTCCTGTCCCTCTCCTGAAATACGTTAAATAACCAGACAGAGTCACAGTTCATATTTCCTGACCTGATCTTCATCATTTCTGTTTAAACACACAGTCATACACAGCTGTTTACAACAATAAAAGTATGAGGTACTGAAAAGAAGACAAAAAGTTAAACAAATCAGCAATGGTACATGCTCTAAATAGGTTTTAAAAACTGCCTTGCAGTGTTTAAAAATAGGAATAAGCTATAAGGCAGTGTATAACTTTGCAGCAAACGTGAAGTTTGTCTTTGTTCCTTCATATAACTCAGTTCAATTGGGGGCCAATAAACCAGAAAAAAGATTTTCTTTGAATTTTTTTGATCACTAGAGTCTGATAAAAGATCTTAGAAAGCATTTAAGATGGCAGCATTGCCAAAACAACTGCCTGACCTGGAAACTTTGTTTCCAGATTGTGCTCCTGCTGGAGCCAGTAGCAGCCCCAGTCAAAAAGGGTTTAGAGGAACCTTTTCCTTTAAGTTGTTATAATGAGATAAACTGTGAAGTAGAGGGTACTAGGTGTGGTGATGATGGGTGTGACACAATAGCACCACACAGGTAGTTAACAAGTTAGTTGTGACTTGCTGCTAAATCTTTGCATCCAGCAAGCAAAGTGTTGTGTTGTGGTACCTCTCTTAACACAGTGATCAGCACAAACTCTCACCCTGCTCCATCCAGTAACTCAGTTGATGTTAACTTGTGACATCTTTCCCTAATCTGGGAAAAAAAAAAATATTTAGAAGCACCAGGTAGACTTATTTGTGAAACACTGTAGGAGACTTACCTGCAAGAGTTGCCTAATGCTGGAGCAATGTGGTGTCAGTGAACCAGACCATCAGTTTATTTTTCAGTGGAAAGGTATAAATCTTCCTTGGTGCATTTGCTGTGTCTCATACTTTTCCTTCTCTCATGCATTTAGTTTCAAAAATGGCATGTTAAGTAAAATTACTTAACATTTCAAGCTATAAAAATAAATTATGGTTCAGTTCCATTAGGAGCCCACTTCTGTTCACAAGTATATACTCTTTTTAAGAGTATATACTCTTTATAAGAGCATCTTTAGACTATTGGGGAAAAAGGGAGAAAAATATAAATTACAAAGTTGCACTTCTGGCTGTTCTACATGAGAAGTTCTTGTCCAGGTCTTTACCATTTGTTTTGTCATTTAGCATAATGTCTACTAAGCTAGAGGAGTGAAAGGAAATTAGGCAGTAGGGAAAAATACTTAATGGTAACTCAATTTTTCCTTTTACAGCCCATTTTCTTTATCCATCTTAAGACAGTGGCCTTTTATTTCCTCTTGCTTTCCTTCTTGTGTGCAAAATTCTTCCACTGCCTTTGGACTGGACACTCAATTCTTTGCCTCATACACAGCAAAATGAAGGTGTGATTCTATATGCATGAATGTAGTTCAGCTATTTGGACTGTGATAGCATAGATTAAAAAAAAGAAAAAAAAGGCAGGAATCCCTGCCCATGGGAAGCAGTGAATTTGCTTGTTTTGCTTTGCTTGTGTGCATGGCTTTTGTTTTCTCCACAAGTTTTCTGGGTTTTACTCTTCCAATTCTCTCCCCAGTCTTCTGCAGGGGGAGTGAGTGAGCTGCTCCATGGGGCTTGGAGGCTGGCTGGGTTAAAGCATGACACATATTCAGGGGAAGTAATTGAGGACTGAAATAATTGAGGACTACAGAGGAGGGAAACAGTAACAAAAAGAAGTTGTCTTTTTAAACTTCAACTGACTTTTGCTTTTTTTTGTTTTTCCCGATGACCTCAGTGCTTCACACTCCTCTTTTCCTGTTTCATACCATCGCCACCTCTCCGCTTCAGCTTTATCCGGTGTTGCTGACAGTTGTCACTAACTTGTTTCAAATTTTAGTTGTACTCTTTCCCCCCCCCTACTCTCTTTTCAGACTTCCTTCTTGACCAAGGGCACACCCCATGGCCCACCTGTAGGAACGCAGGAGGAAGGAGTGCAGCATGCCCTAGAGCTGCATTCCCGTGAGCAGGCGCTGCTGTGACACCCGGTCACTGATCCCATTTATGCAGCAGCACATGCAGCTCACACAATCAGCTCTCAGATACAGCTGCAGTCACTTTACAGAGGCTACTTAGGGGAGCTAAGGCTCTGAGCTGTGAATAAAGAATTCACATTTAATTCTCTGGCCAGAGGGTTATCAACAGCATACGTCAGTAAATGCTGCCTGTGAAAAGCACGGCCTGACCACTGCTCCTCTGTCCCTGAAACTTCCCACTTCTGCAGCTGTTACCCATTCTATGGCACTTTGAAAAGTAAAAATCCCAGTAATGACACTGGCAGCAGTTGTGATTGGTCAAGCTTCCAAAATATAATTTAGTTCACATATTTGAATATCAAAATATTCTACTTCTGAAGTCTTAATGTATTTTTCAGAGAAAATTGATTTTGATAAAAGATACTGCAGGAGAACCTAATGCATGTTTAAAGATTAAATTTCCTAATTTTTTAGGACTTGTCTGTTGCAGCTTTAACAAAGTCACAAGAGTTATTCCCACTTTATCCTGGTTTACACAGCTTTTCCACCACATTTCATTAAAGATAAGAATATAACCATCCTAGTCCAGATTATCTATATTTTCACAGCACTAAAGAGTAAATGTATGTTTTTCCAGAGATTTTATTCAGTCACCGTTGATATCATCCAGGATGCTAGAGATAATCTTCCCTCAAACTCTGAAGCAGTTTAGGAATGCAACACAGAATCTCCTTTATAGGTAACTTCTTCCGTATTTTGTCATGGAGGAGTGTTAAAAAGAAGAGATTCCTCTAAAACTGAAAAAGCAACTCTACTGAAAGAAGGAAAATGTATTGTTCTCATAAGTACTTTCTTGTGTTGGATCACTGCAAAAATTAATAAGCCTTCCCCAGCCCTTCTTACTCATCTGCTCTGCTACAGAGTCAAAACCAAAAGAAATCCTTTCTGCAACCTTCTCACCATTGAGTTGTCTTATACTGCAATGGCCCTTGAAAGAATTATTTTAAAAATACAAAGCATGAAACCACTAAGGACACTGCAGTCTGGAGTACTACCTTTATAGATGAATGGTATATTTTCTTACAAGATCACTCTCACAAGTAATTATTATTCTTGGTATTTCACCGGTTCAAAAAAGTGTCATTTCCAAAGTCTAGCACACACATGCATCAAGAGTGCCTGTTTGGCTAATGCCATGCAGGCAGTGTAATGCAGCCTGCCCTCAAAGCAGCAGTTCTATTTGCAGAACATTCTGTTTATAACTTAATTAAACTCACTTGGTGAATTATTTTAAATGTCATAATTCATAATTGGTGTTTGGCACTTTTTTAATGCAGATATATTAAGGAATAATTAATTTTACATCAAGTAAAGTCCAGTAATAAAATAACTCCAAACAATGAAACACAGTGGGAGATCAGTCCTCATCTGAGATGATTAGATGGGCACATTGTTTGTTGCAATGTCATTTTTTTAACCTTTACAGTTATTCATCATTAAGAGACTGATTTTATTCAGTGTCCCACATCGAATACAGGGTGTCCCTTCATTATTTTTTCTACCAGTGTGAGAAAATTTTGTGTTATAAGCTCTTGCTGCTGTTTACATAATTGGAGCATCTAGGAGCAAGTCTACTTCAATTTAAATCAGTGCAAAGATTCCCAGTCTTCAGTGGGAGTTAAGAGTGACACACGAAGGACTTGCCCATCACAAATGCCAGAGTAACAGCACCAAATACATATATGTATATATTTTCTTTCTATACTTAGCTGCTTCCTGAAGTTTTCCTACTTGGATTTACTCAAGAGTAAATGTAGAGTGTGGCTGTTTTGCATCCCCTTTGCCATGGCACAGCAACAAGCAAACACCTGAGCTTTGCTAAGACCAGCACATGCTTGACAGCTTGTCATTGTAATAGTGACAAAAGAGCAGCTGGCCATCAACAAAATAATGAAACTGACAGTGAGAGATATTAAAATGCTGTCAAGATGGACAATGCCTCCAGGCAGAGGTTGTCTTCACCCCTGTTTGGACAATGGCTCTCAGCAAGCTGTGGGCATGCACCCTCCATGACATGCCACTGCAATACCAACATGTAAACAAACAGTAATAATTAAGACATTCAACAGAATGACATCCAGCAGAAAGCTTTTTTCTCTGCTTAGCTTCATCCATTGTCTAAACCTGGTTCATGTAACTGAACTATAAACATTTACACAGACCTGTGGCATTCAACACAGTTATGCCCCTTGGACCACTGCCTCAGCTGAAAATTGGTTCCTCAGCTGCAAATAACAAGCAGGGTGGTAAAGCACTGAGTTCAGACTCTTTGACATCCATGATTTTGAATGGAAAATATGGACTCTCCAGTACATACTCAGCATTTTAACACCATTACTATATAACTTATGCTATAAGGGTGATAAAATTCATTATTGTGAATAATGCAGGGTGATAAAATTCATTATTGTATAAAAGCTAGTCAGGACCTCAGAAAATCTGCCTTTTCAGTCTAATCTCTTGTAGTTACATCATCCCATGCCTACCTTCACTCTGCTAGCCTAGACTCAACTAATAAAGCCAGGCATTTGTAAGTGTAGATATTAAAAAATACCAAACCAAAACAAAATCCCATTTTTGATGGTGACTGACAAAACACTGAGCATCTTAAATGAAGGTGTCCTGAAGGACTTAGAGCCTGCAGTGTAATTTAATTAAGATATCAAAGTGATAGCATTATATCATCTATGACAGCTATTCTATTATAAAGTGTTTCTTTAATTAACAAAGGCAGTAGCTGAGAAGGCAAGCACTGGTATGAAACACACTTGCCTTACACTCCCAGAAACACAATTACTCTTCAGACTTACTTGAGTCACGCTTGTTTTAGTGCCTTCAGGTGGGGCTGCGGCCCCCATTCCCCAGTTTCATGGACTCCCCACAGCCCCAGGATGCCACAGGGATCTTGTCCTAAGCCCTGCCACATCTAAAAGGTCCAGGAGCAGAGCAATGACTTTTAGTTTTTCCTCGGTCACAAATGGCCTCGTTTTGCTCCACTGGCGCTGGGGAGAGCAGCTGATGGCAAAGCAGGGCAGCTTCGGAGAAGCACAACGTATGCGGAGTTAAAAGCTGCTGGGAAGTGACAGGATGATCTGGGACTTCATAAACACTGGGATACCTCCTGGAGCTCTTATTCAATTGCTATTCAGGTTTTATTCAGTAAGAACATCTGTTGGTTTCAGCAAATTCATGTCTAGGAATTAAATTAATTGAATCTCAGGATAGGATTTGCCTCATTGAAAGTGACATCAGAGAACTTAAATAAACTATAAAGTCCTAATAAAATATTTTCTGTGGCATAGGGTTGTTTTATAACGACTTAAATATCCCTTCATATATTCTAAACACAGTTTTAAATGGTTTTCTTATGTGCTTTCAGTTGAAAAAAAAAAAAGTCAGAAGTTTCTATTTTTAAGCATCATACCCAAAACCTTGGCATCAGCCAAGTCCAGACACCTGCAAGTATGCAGGCGGTTTCTCCAGACTCGAGGGGTTACAGGACCCTACAAGAAAATGCTAAGTCAGAGTTAAAGCTATTTGTAAGCTTTTACATAACTATATATATATATATAGTTGTGATTCTGTGTTTCTCTTATATCTGCAAAATAACGATTACAAAATTAAGTCTAGAAAAGCATTCTAAGAAATATGAAGGAACTTGGAAAGGAACTTGAGTAGGCATAATATCAGATGGAGGAATTGATTTTATGATTAAAAGCTAGTCAGTATTGTGATGCAGAATATATACAGATAAGTAGAGAGATATGGAGTTACAAATGTTTGCAAGGAGATGAGAGGTAAACAGCAGATTTTTTTCTTTAATAGCTCCTATGACAAAGACAAGTATCTCTCCAGCTTCTTGAATAAATTACATTAATACATAATTTCCATAACCTTACTGTGTCACTATGAGTTACTAAAATCAAAGATACCTTAACAGGCTTGCTTTTTTCTTACATATATTTTAATTTTTGGCTAGGTTTTTGAATTTTCATATGCCCACAAAGTATTATTAGCTAGTGCATTCAAGTGCTATATAACAGAATTCACAAACATAATCTCAAATCCATTTAAAATTATTTACAGCCTTATGTTTGCTTCCATCATAAGCTAAAACTTAGAGTTATTTTCCATTGATCTCACTGCAGCACTTTCAGTAAATGCCCAGTGAAAAATTAGGAGAAATGAAAATTAAAAAAATCCAAGGGCATATCTTTTGAAGTTGCTTTTTTCTTTTTTACTTTGCATTAACATATCACAGATGGCCATGTGGAACAGGGTGATTTTGTATGCTGTCTAAATACATTGTTATAAGCAGAGCTATGCCACTTCTTATCCGTAAAACACTTTATTGGGGCCTGAAAATACTCAGATGCTCTATGCAAAGGGTTTTTTATATTAAAAAAATGTAAATGTCGCATACCTTTAAAGAATGGGGCATATGGCTTTGGTTTGTAGCATAGTACAGCCTTAAGTTCTCTGTCAGATGAGAGAATACCTCACCTTCTCTGAGGTCTTTTATTTTTGCAGCCTTACAAGTCCTGACTCATTTTACAAACAGATACTTTTCAATCCAGTAAGTGCACTTCATACAGCTCCTTTCTTACAAACTGGAACCCAAAACTCCATTTAAAGATAAATGCTGAGCAGCACTAGCTTGTTTAATAACAGAGTCCCTGCAGGAACACATGGAGGCATATCTATCATATGCATCCCTTTCTGGCTCAGATGCAGCCTGGCCCAGCTGCCACCTGACCCCAGAAGCACATCCAGGTGTCAGGGAGGGGCTGTCCCCATCGTGCCGCTCGCAGAGGCAGCTAAGGTGGAGCTGGGCTGTCCCAGGACACTCCTGTCCCTCAGCACCCCTGATCTCCGGGGCTGTCCCCATCGTGCCCCTCACAGAGGCAGCTAAGGTGGAGCTGGGCTGTCCCAGGACGCTCCTGTCCCTCAGCACCCCTGACCTCCGGGGCTGCTCAGCCAGGACACTGAAGGCCAGTGCAAGGTTTGACCTTTCTTGCATCTACTGCAAGAAACAGTCTGTTGGCAAGTAGTCATGCAGTCACCCATCAAGTCATTAAACAGCATTTTTGCTCAAAATTAGCTGAGCGAGTAGATGGGCGAGGACAAGAGAATGTAATTTTTCACATTTCAAATGGCAGCAGTTAATTGCATTACTCTACCCAAGGTGTTTCTCTTTATCACATCTTCTGTAAGACGTGGGATGGCTAGAACTGATAGGGAACATAATATGCTGTAATTTATTACTTCCCAGGGTGGTACAGTGGAAAGAAGCATACTTAGAGCTTCTCTTATCAGCTTGCTCTGTAATAGATTGAAATGTATTAGGATAAAAGGAAACCCTGTCCTTAAACTTTACCTTCAGGCATCCCAGCAGGCAATTGTAGAAAGTCTATTTTTACCAACACAGAAAAATTACATTCAGTCTCTTCTCGT
Organism: Erpornis zantholeuca; assembly: GCA_013400515.1. NCBI lineage: Eukaryota > Metazoa > Chordata > Aves > Passeriformes > Timaliidae > Erpornis > Erpornis zantholeuca. Next base: position 142,822 of record VZTN01003440.1, on the reverse strand, counting down.
GAGAAACTCCTCCACCTAATGCTTACCAAAAGTCAAATACTTTTTAGGTTATTTTTATTCTACGGTGTTCATGAGATACAGTTGTCTTGTCCTGGCATACACATGCAGGTTTAATCTCTGTAGGGGGTTAATGGCACAGAAAAAGAACTGGCAGCACAACATCCCCATAGGCAAGCAGCACTGAAATGCCAAGCACCACAACATGGCCCAGGCTGCCTTGCTCTTACTAACAAGGTTGCCCAAGTTAGCCCAAGTCACCTGTCAGTGACTTCTGGTTACAGTGGAGACATGCAGAGGTGCAGAGGGAAACCCCAGCTTGCAGAAGTCTTGTCACAGCTCTATAGGGAAAGAGGCCTCTTCATCTCCAGATTTGAATTACTTTATAACCAACCCAAGAAGTCTACCTCAGTTCAAGTCAAGTGTTACATATTTTGTCATAAGCCTTTGTTGCATTTGGAGATGCTCTTGCTTTACTTCAGGCGGAAGATTCACATTCAGGCTTGGGAGGTATTCTGTCTCACTTGGGGGTCAGTACCAGAGGCTATGAAATCTTGTTGTGGACTGGTTTTATCCCCATCGTTCTGAGGTGCCCACCTGAGGCAGCAGCAGGGGTCATGCAGGCATTACACCTCTGCCTCCTGCACGGGACAGGAGCAGCTGCTTTCCTTCCCCTTTTAGCAGCCAGTTGGGCTTCTCCATATTTCAGCTATGATGAAATAAGTTTTTAAAACAACACGTTGTTTGGAGGCAGTGTAAGCACATACCAAACCCAAAGTGTAAATTTGCAGATAACAGTAATAATGATTTTAGGAAGTCATTGTATATTTTTCAGAGCTGTGTGGTTATTTTTTATTATGGACATATGTAATAAAGGAAATTACATTACATTCTCCAGCACAGAACTGAACAAATTACCAGTTTATCACAAAGTTTGCAACCCTTCCTCAAAAGATAATATGTGGGGGCTTTTTTGATTGAATTACTTATATTGGTGCAATATCCTAATGTGGATTTGATGAGCAACTTCATTCTTTCTCAAAGCACTATGTGCTCTAATTTGAATGTGGAGAGACATCACACAATTCATTGTGAATACTAATAAGACATCACTTTACTGTATAATGAAATTCAACATTCAAATTTGTTTCTATAACAATTCCACATTATGTAGGTATACATTGTGACTCATTAAAAATATTTATTTTATCATCCTGACAAACACAAATGAAGGGAAAACAATGTGGCTCACCTTTTAAGAGAAATTAGGTGAAATTGGATTTCACTTACAACTGTCATTACTGTTTATGTTCCTTTTCTTTCTTCCTTTAAGTGGTTCACATACATGCAAGGGTCCTCTAAACCTGGGTATCCTGTAACAAAAGACAGAACAAATTCAACAGAAATGAGCGCAGATTCTGTAGCAATAGTAAGACAGGGTTTTTTAAAATACATATTAAGAGCAGTGTTTCTGCATAACATCAGCAATTCTAATTGTGGTGTTTGACATTCAGTGTTAATCCATCAGCTCTAAAACTTATTAAAAATGGCAGTGGACATATTAGTAGGTGCAAAATTGTCAAAAAATAATACCGATGTTAAGAATCAGAAATAAAATCACAGTTATTGCAGAAATACAATTTTGCATGAGGTCCACAAGCACGGAATCAATAACACTCTGGAGCAGGATGAACAGTGCCTACAGATGCAGACAGTCCCAAAGGCACAGCTGAGACATCCCCAACAAGAAAAGAATTTCTTCTGTCTCTTTAGTCCCTTTTATTTGTTGTTTGGCTCTGCAGTTTCTTTTCTCTATGGCATTAGGCATAGAATTAATAAAAAGACAAAAAAAAATTTCTCATTGAGAAAAAGGTCTATGAGACAAAGGAAAAGGGTCTGACTTTGCCAGCACTTGTCTGAGTACTAATTACTTCACCTCTTTGTCTGATCTCCCGCACCTGTAACTTTGTGGGCAGCTGAATACACCTGCTTGTAAGACACCTGGAGATTTGGAGCTAAAGAGTAATGTGCAAAACATAACATAAAAATGCAGTATTACATAAACGTGGATTGAAAGGTTTTTTTACAGCTTTAAGTGACCTGTTTTTGCTATCCATGTTTGTAGCTACTACACTACATCCTATTCAAACTGGTGTGATCACAGGTAAAATAAAGGACTCAGAGCTGGGGAAGACAGCCTGCCTTGGCTTAGCAAAGCTGTCTTAATTTCGATGAGAACAAAGTAAAAGTTAGTCCAGCTTTGGGAAATGAACTGTTTATTGAATGGCACTCAGCATTTCTAGCATTGAGGTGATTAGTAAAACATCAGCTTACTGTTTTGGTAATGTTCTAGTGAATATACACATTACTTAGTGTAGGTTGCACAGGTATTTGATTAGACCATCTGTTCTAAGAAGATTACTTCTTTAGGAAGAAATAAAATGAAATTGAAGATAACTTTTTTCTACATATGTTTTGCATTACATTTGATGAAAGTTATTTAACTATTGCTACTACTTAGGAATCCTCTTTAGCAATCTCAAAAGTCTCCCACAGAGGAAGCAGGAATCACCCCAGGAAAACTATTAAAGTTGACAGTGGTTTGTCACAGGCAACCATTAATGAATACCATGGGGGATTTGGTAGCCTTCTGCTCACTGTCTTGCCATAATTCATAGTCAATGTCCCACAGATTTTGCAGAATGTCTGTCTGTGTAGCAGCACATCTAGGCAAGCAAATAGCATCTTGTAAGTTGGTGGAAATTACAAGTGAGAAATAAATGATAAGATCTTGTTTCTGAGGGTGAATACTTAAACAAGGACTCTGTCTTTACAAAGCTAGGTAAGGTTTGGGATTTGGTTTTGTTAGTTTCCCTTTTAACTTCCTAGTACAGGAGTTGTGCATATCTATGCATGAAAATAGTTTTGTATAAACTTCTTGTCAATCAGAGTAGCTTGGTACAGTGCCTTTGGCTATCTCCACTAACACAGTCTGCCAGTATTCAGAGTAAAACATAAAACCTACAATCACAGTGTCATAACATGACATACCTTCCATCACACTGCTGTGCTTCCCAGGGGTAGCATATTCTACAGTTCCACTTTCAGTAAAGAATCAAATATCAGATGAAGCAAATTAAAAATATAAGGCATGCTCACACAGATGTGTAAACACAGAGGAAATAAAATACTGCAAGTAGAACAAGCAGTATTCTTCATACCTGAATTTAGATTGTAGAGATTGCAACAGCAATACCTGCAGTGCAGACTGGGGTAAGCATTTGCAGGTGCTATGTTTACATCTGTCAGAAAGGAAATAATGTGAATTTGTTGTCCTAAATCCTACTGCTCTTTGTAAGAATAAAATTATAATGATGCCTTGGGGGGACATATGTAGTGAAATTCATTTTGTTGGGACAGAAATGGTTGTGTCTCAGTCCAACAAACATGTACTTACCCTGAATAGTCTTTTACAACATAAATAACACTTGCACGTGCAAGTAGCTATTTTTGTATGTAAGTGACCTTTAACAGATAAGCATGAGTACAACAACACAGGCATAATTTAGCTCTTTGTTCACTATTTAGGGTGCATTTTCATGTTGCCCTTAAGCCAGTCAATCTATCTGCACTGCTTCACTTCATTCCCAGCTGTTGCATCCCCTCTGGCAGTACCAGTACTCATCTGGCCAAGCAGTGCATCAGAACAGAGACTTGACTTGGTGAAAAACTTTAAGCTGGGGAAAAAAGTACTTGTTGTCTGGACACATGCAGCTCACCAATACAGCAGCATAATTTCTAGGCACAAAGGTGGGATCTCCCAGATCTGTAGGAAATTTGTCCTTAGAGAGAAGCAGCCAGCTCCCCAGCAGAATTGCAGGGACAGGCAAACAGGGAGAGAGGGCTGAGCAAGCAGCACATTGCTACATGCCAGGCTAATGCTCACTTGAGGAAGGACCAAGCCCATGGCAAAGGTGCAATCCCAAAAGGAAAGAGATCCACTGAAGTTGCTGGACCAGAAAAGTAGCACAATAGGATTTCTTAAATTGTTTTCCAGTTTGTTCAAGGCCCCTGTTCAAACCCAGAAGAGTTGTGTCTATGGTGTTTTAAAGAGTAGCCTTACTTTAATTTAGTGCAAAATGACTTGTAGTGGCTGGAAGCCCTTGGTGTGTTTTGCTGTGCTGAGGGAGAGAGCAGCAGGTGAATGGCTGGGAGCCCTCTGGGCCTGTCTGCATACACATGCACACACCCCTCGCACTGTGGCCTCAAAACCACTCCTTTGAAACTACACCACACTGCTGTGTAACCATCACTTGAGCTTCACTGAATCTTAAAATTCCCAACTTATTAAACGCTAATTATAAAGCATATTACTTACCATGTTGTTCCATCACCCAAGCCTAACACAAAACTTGAGCTATTGTATGAACTACACATAGAAGCACTGAAGTTGTTTTTACATAATTCTAGAGGGACATTAGCATTTCAGACTTCTGCTACCTAGTTTGAACCTGCACAGAAGCCAGGAATATAGGGGTAAGTGGATGGTATTTTTTGTAAAAAAATTCTTCATATTATTTGCTTTATAGTAACTCTGTAATAATGCAGACTTTTCTTATTACTCTATACTTAAATACAATAGAAGTAGACAAAAAAGCTTTGCTTCTTTAGAATAGTTTGTTGTTTTGCATTTTTGTATGTGCTTATGTAAAACACTTTTCAAGTTTAAATCTAATGCAACAGTTCTTTAAATATTTGGACACTGTAGAATAGCTGTGTGCCATAAAAAAGCTATGACACTCTGCTTTGGTGGACACTGAGTTAATAAAGTGATCTTAATGAGCTACATAGCATTTTAGAAAACTTCCAGATAAAAAATACCATAGTTAAGAGAAAAAAACAATAAAGAACTTTGTACATCCTTCACAATAAGTAAATAATGCATTCAGCATTATCATTAAGCTATTTATGTGACAATTCAACAATAGAGAGTTTTAGTCCATGGACAGAAGATTTTTAAAGTGCAGTATAAATCCATCTCGTTACATCCAACATCTTGCCATAATAAGATATAATAACCAGTAACAGCTCAGTGAAAAAAGTTTTCACTGTAATTCCTTTTAAACTATATACACAAAAATCATGGTTCTGTCCTTTAATGGTGAGATCCAGAGCCATGTAGTTTTCATTTAAGTCATTAAAACACTGTACTTTTTTTTTCATTACCTTCAGGGTTTTTGTGTTTCTGTACTGCTCACTTCTAGCCTCACATGGCATTTGGTACATACATGACTTTTTTAGAGCTGTGATGAGTGCTCTGCATAAAGAGCTGTCCAAGTAAGAGGCATTTACTGAAATGAGCACAGAATAGGATTGCACTGAACACTCGTGCAGCTCTACAGTTAAGCACCATATCTGTGCTCTGGTCTGCTCATTTCATTTGATTTACACAAAAATCAGGTAGAAATTTGTCTCCTGTACCTGGAGGTACTCAATAGCCAGGACTTGTGGCATCAATACTTTGCACAAGCTTCCATAGTTATTCTCCAGAAGGAAAAGGAAACCCTTACCACAGGAGCAGGGCCATGGGGCAGAAGATGGAGCTTTCTTGGGAACCAGTTTGAAACCTAAGAACAACCTTTTGCAGAATTCACAGCCATTACAACCTATCTGCCTCCAGCATTATAACAATGCACATTTCTTCACTTTGCCTGTGGGCAATAAAACACAGAAATAGTTGCATTTACATACTCAGTTGTGCTGTATACCAGAAAAGGCCCTCCTGCCACTCTCACACACTGAGAGGAGCACCAGCCCAGCACAACTCACAGCAGCCCCTGCACCCTGTTGGGAGCCCACCCAGGTTGCAATGTTCCACTTTCCTCACACAAGGTGTCTTCCAGAAATTGTTACTAACACAGAATTTCCATGCTCCCATGAATTGGTATCTCGTGATCTGATTTCATACTCAGCTAGTATAGAGAACTCCACTCTACATGCCACCCTAGGGCCAGCTGGGAAGCTTTGCATTTCTGCTACCGCCATCCCTCACTTCCTGCATATCCCTGAGCAAGTGCCAGGGAGCAGCAGGGGAGGATGTCCCATCAGAGACCCCTCAGCACCACCCACACAGCCCAAGCACAGCTGGGAACATCAACATCCCATCAGGAGGAGAGAAGAATCCAGGACTGCAACAGAAACTTAAGGTGGAGAAAGGACCAAGTAGAGACCTCAGCCTGAGTTTAAATAGGGTCTGGCCTCAGGCCCAGGTGGGGCTGGTCAGGGACATCAACCCCTGCTCCCAGGTGGGGCTGGCCAGAGACATTAAGGCCTGCAGGGGTCTTCCATGGTATCAAAACCTGTTTCTCAGACTTTTTGCTGTGCAGAGATCTCTTTTTTGGACCTAAACTCTGAACACAGTCATTTATAACTACAAAGGGACAGAAAACAACAAAAAAAAAATTTTAAGTGTTTCCAGCACCCTGATTCCTCCTGTCCCCACCAGGAAGATTAAAATTCTCAGATTTTGATGCTCACATTCCCCCTGTAATCACTGGGATCACTGATACCATCTGTTCATGATAATGGACCAACTTTCCTTTGTGCTGGATTTCCCTTGCCTGGGGGGGGCACCTTTCATCTGTACTGTTTGAGACTTCTCCTTCTTTCAACCTTCCCATTCTAATGGGTTCCCATTCTAATTCATGGATAGTCCAAAATAATCAGAAAGTGAGCAAGATGAGAGCTGTATCAGAAGACAAAATCTAAGGCAGAGACACCCCAAGCTGGTGTTACTGGCAGCATAAGCTATTCCCAGTTGAGGACATCCCCTGTATCTCCTGCACAACTTCCTTGCCAGAGCTGCAGCAGGTTTAGCTGGAAAACTGGCCCAGAAAAAAATGCACTGATGTGAGCTGGGCACGATCCTGGAGATGGATACTCCTTGTCCAAGGAGTGCTCTTGTGTTTGGGCTGGTTTACCCAGGACGAGTTTACCCACTGTGCTGAGAGAAGGGGACACTACACCCCCTGGGATTTCAGTATCTTAAATCCAGGTATGCATCTGGTGTGAAAGAAATTCAGGTGTTCTTGGGACATTCGCCATATTGTTCAGCCAGAGCTCAGCAAGTGGGGTTCCAGCATCAGGCACATCATGACATTGCAAAAGCTATAAATAGATAAGTGATTATGTTGCCAGATACCTGCTGATCTGAGAGGAAAACACAAATACTGAGCTTCTGAAATAACAAAACCACACTGGGGTCAGTGCCATTAGATCTGCCATAAGGTAATGCCAGAATGATCAAGTAGCCAAAGTTACATCAGCAGGGTTGCCAAGTCAGAGATAGAGTGGCAGAAAGATACCGGTGAGGAAAAGGATTTTCACTCCCCGAAAGGGGGTAGAAATATTTCAGAGGAAACAAAACTCCATTTGCCACATAAAGTAAATTGAAAATAATTTTCAAAAAGTAACTAAAGCTACTAAAAAGAGAGAATTTTCTGCTAGTAATTGAATGCCTTTGGCAAATGCAGCAAATGCATTTGGTGCTGCAAATATTAAAATGTTTTCCTATGCAACATTTTCAATCCATAGTCTTGAAAAAAGGCAGTAATCTGAGAACTACTCTGCATGCCAGGAATACCTTCACATGATCTACCGAAAGGCTTTGCAAGAAACAATACAGTATAATCAGGGATTACAGAGTTCATCATGCAAAAGCATTTGTGTCTAATTCTGCATCTATATGTAAATTTGGTATAGGATTCCATTACCTCGTGGAGGTGTTGTCATGAAGAATAATTAGCTAGTTTTGTGCACCACACAACAAACTGCCAGATTCTTAGAAGCTTCAATATCTTTTTTAAATCTGAATTACAAGGGCCTTCTTGCACCAAGTTTGTTGCAGGATCAGGACCATAATCTGCAAGGCACTTTCAAGCTTAAAAGTGCACAAAGTTGTTAAGCATTATTGTCTATTTTTGGCCAGTCACATCCTCCCTGGTTTAATCTTTTTAAGTCTCCCAAGAAGATATTGATTTAAACATGCTTTTATTTTCTTTTTTGCTCATTTTGAAGAATGTACATTGTTCAGCCTGCAGCTCAGAGTTCAAAGTGCTGGTCTGGGCATCCAGATGCCTCTCACTTGGGAGCTCTTGAAAGAGCATCAAATCTTCCACTAAGATTTTAGCACTTTTTCTTTCTTAACTTAAATCACTTCAACTTAAAATACTGTCACTGCAGTGATGAAAGGCTATTGATGGTAAAATGTTCTTGTCTACAGCCATTTCTGTTGTCATCACAACAATAATTCTGCAGACATTGACTGAGATGCTCTCAAGCCAGCTAATGGATGTAGTGGCTTTGATAACATCAATTATCATGCAACAGATCCTGGGCCTTGCCAATCCTCCACCTCACTGACTGTCTCCCCTTAGCAGGACAACACCTTATAAGTAGTATCTCCCAATTAATGGTTTCATAATCTGATTCTGACATGGTAAAAAAGAAATTCCTGGTTAGAAACCACATGCAAAATGTAAGCATTAGGTCAATTGCTGCTGATTGCTGTTACTCTCTAATTGATCATCCACAATGTAGAGCATGGCACCAATTGTAATGCTCTCTTGAAAACAGAAATACTCTGGTCCAAAATTGTGACTTGAATGGAGTAATATACCACACAGCCACACTCCAGACATGAGTGAGGCTGTATTTATTTCTTGTCTTGTGCATCTAAGCTAACTACCTTGTGGCAGTGGTATAAAATTCAGTTGCAGTGACTCACTTCTTGAAAATTTATTTTGATTCTTCTGAAAATCTTGGCCAGCTTGACCTCAGAAGCCTTCACCTGTTTGAAAATGCAAGTTATAATCCTCTGTAGGGATTTAGCCAGGTGTCTATTACAGCACGTAATCTGCGATACAGCTTCCAGTAGTCACGCTACAGAAGAGTTAAGCCCCTCTGTCTTTGTTCTTGAGTGAAAAAGTTCATGAGGTCTTAATGTGGACAGGGAACACACTGAAAGAAGCAACATCTTCAATCAAACCCTAAGCCTGTGTCAGGGCCACTGAGGAACTGTACAGGTGAGAGACCAGAGGCTTCACCTGAGCAGCAGCAGCACTCAAACTTCAACCCTTGAACAGCAGTTGCAGCACTGCTGCAGTTGACATTCAAAGGTCACACTACTGCTGGACCTCTGTTTTTGACCTAAATCCTCAGCCTAGGGTCACCATGCTGTTCCTGGAGAGGATTTTGGTAGGACACATTGCTGCTCGGGGGGAGCAAGGCCAGCCCAGCACCCCATCCCAGCCAGGGACACTTGCAGAGCACCCCCAACGCCACTATGAAAGTTTGAGCTGTCTGGCACAAAGAGACATTGCTGTGTGCCAAAACAAACTAAATCCAGCTAATAGAGGGGAAACCCTACTGGCACCAGCCAGCCCTACTCAGGAGCTTCTCAGGTAACTCTGCTTTTTCCAGCCAGGGTTGAATGTGATCAAGTGGTGATATAGCCACATGCCCTTGCTGTGCCTGCAAATCAGGTACCTCCTGCTAAAGCCAACACTTAAACAATGGCAGTAGTTTCAGTAATATTTTCAATTCCATGGACAGCCAAAACCAAAATAAATAGCAGCTTAATTTGGCTGCCTGCAAGGAGCTATTTAATATCAATCTCCCATTACTGTACAGAAAAATAGCAGGTTTGTTTTAGATGGTCATGGTTGTGGTGTTGGGAAAGACTCAGCTACCTTTTATGCTAATTGGCAGTAAAGTGTTTAGAAGTATTTATCACTGTTTAATTATTTAGGACTCTCCTAATGGCTTAAATATAATTTTGAAAAGTTATAAATACTTTCCACCTTGTCCTACTGAAGAGCTGCTCCTTGGAAGGCTTAAATGAAGATGTATTTATTGCTGCCTGCTAGTCACAAAGTTACCTAGAGATGCTAATGCTCTGGTCTGTCAGATGGCCCCAACACAGACTGAGCTTAGTTTTCACAAACTGGGCAAAGTTTGTCTTTGTTGTATTCATCTTACTGAGACAAAAGTCTTAAAGAGGATTATCACAGAGATCAAGACATTAAAAAATGTAACTAATCCCAGTTAAATTAATTGTTTTCATAATAACATGTACTGAGGGACATTTGTGTCTAGTAAGACCCTTTTAGACTGTTTTGGTAATGTAAGTATGACTTACCATGCAAATTACATTTAAGATTAATTAGAAGCAGTTGAAAGCCAAGTTGCTGGTAAAGAAAATGGGAACCTGATTCCAAGCCTCTGAAGCAATAATTATGTTAAATATTTCAAAATTACATCAGCAATTGCCATGTCAGTAGACACAGAGGAATTTACATAAACTTGTGATTTCTTTCCTCCTCCTGTTAGAATTCAGGACATTTATTTTATTGTCTTATAATCAGCTTAGATTTTTTTTCTCCTAATTTTCTTTTTCAAGCACTTGAACTCCACACAGGTTATTTTGGTGTCATCAAATCATTCCCCTCTTAAAAGAGATATATGTGCCATAAAATTAAAAGAATAATTCATTTTATTGGGGAGGGTATGTGTGAAGCTTTTTTTAGGATTCTCATTTGCAGTGATGCCCTTACCCCAGTGTGGCAGGTTGTGGCACCACTGTTACCACTGGTAAGAGTTTCAGGTGCAGGACAGGAGAGCACAGTGATTCTGACCTATTTCTCACAATGCTGTGCCATTAACTGGGTCTCATCTTTCCCTAAAGAGCTTTGTGCACAGTTGTAGACTGTATTTCAGTTGCAAGCAAGGGCTACCAGCTCTCAATGCTTTATTGTATTCACATTAGCCTGTGGAGTGTTTTTGAGCCCCTCTCGGAGTTACTCCGATTCTGTTGGCACCTCAGCTTTTGCTAAAAAGCAAAAGATAAAAGGCAAAGGGAGTAAAATAAATCAACTAATATACAGAAAGAAACACTACATCCCATACAGCCTGGGTTACCTGCTGGAAGTCATAAAACACGTTTCCTCCAGCACCCAGGGACTAACGGATCAGAGCAGCTTTCGTGTTTAGCACGAGGAATCACAACAGACTCAGTGGTTGCTTGTGGAGCAGGGAACTAAAGCCATCCCTCAGCAGTGCTTAATGCACCTCTCTGGCTACACAGCAGCATTTATTTGCTGGGTTTTGGTACCTCTGACTTCTCAGTGTAGTTGCTTTTGCCAAAGCAAAGGCAGAAGCATAAAGCATATAGGTTTGAGATACAAGTGACCAGATCTTTCTGGGCAACCTCAGCCAGGCGTGATTTATGCAATCTGAGCATCTTCTGATAAACTGATGTTTACATTCAGCCAAAGTGTCTGAAACCTTACAAATTTCACAACATGTATATTTTCCCTGAGGAAAATAGGCCTGTGTAAGTTAGCAAATTCTGGCATTTGTATCTGATGTATTAAATGGAGCTTAAATATTTAAAAATTCTGTGTTTTCTGTCTTCTGCTTGAAACTTACTTTTAATTTTCACTGTTTTATTCAAAAGGAAGGCATAGAAATAGCAACCATGAGCTTGAAATCAGAGCTGTAACAGACTTATTATAGACAATATTTTGCAGAGTATTTCCAGTTACAGCTGCAGGCTTTGAAGCTGTCAGTGTAACAAGCAGCATGCCGGTTCTCAAATAACCCTTTTTGTTGTCTCATAGGTTTTTCTCCTAGCTTCTAGTCCCGGTGTATCGTTGTCAGTTTTAGCATTCAGCTGTATTAACAAGAAAGGGAGAGAAAATAGTATTTCCCAGCCCAAGTGAGGGGAAGTTGCCAGTGGGGAGGTCAAAGTGAGTGCAGAAGTTCTTTTACTTGCTTGTGTTTTGTGGGAGTATGTCTGGGAGCAGAGCAGTGGCCAAGGTGGAAACGCATGTTTGAAACCCATTTTCCACACTGGATGGCATTGAGTCACTTCATTGCCCTCAGGCTCTGAGATGGAGAGAAGTATAACTGCAATTACAAGAAAAGAAAAGGTTGATCATCATACCAGGGCTTGTTCTCTTTGCAGGGTAGGTGCAGGGAACTCTGATTAATGACAATAACAGCTGCATTTATGACCTTATCGAGCTCTGCTAGGTATAGGCATGTGCATATTTTTCCCCAGCAATGCTGACTATCAGTGAATAGAGGCTTCTTCCACAATCTGTATGTCAGGCAGAGGAAAGGATACAGAGCAGCAGTTGTTCTCTGGAACAAACACAGAATGAACAAAATACTAATGTACTGCTGAAAGCTGAAATTAGATATATGTGATTCAGTGCAGCCTACAGGGGCTGATACCTTAGCAACTGCTGCAAGATATCCCCAATCTGCAGACAAAATAGCCTTTGTGAAGAAGCAGAAGATTGTAGTGTGAAAGTTAATGCATCAAAAGGCCAGAAAGAGAATAACTCACTTTCACCTTGCTACAGAGGACAAGCAGAAGTAAAAGCTGTGCACTAGTGGCAAGCTTTTTTTGTTGCTGTTTTTAACTCAACCCTCAGTTCAGAGCTCCAGCCACCTCGGCAGTGTTCCAGCTGGAGCCACTGACATCTCCCATCTAATCAAGTGCTGGATTATCTTGTCCTGATAAATTGAACCTGGTGCCTCATGAAAAGTCTTTTCTGAAGTACTTTGGTACCCTGTAATAAGATGGCAGATAGCTGAATCAAGCCCCAGACCTGACAGAGCACTGTTTTTCTAATAGCTTTTGGTTGCAAGTGTAAATGTTTGAAGGCAAGGCAGTGTTGAGCTGGGAGCACAAGTTAAGCATGATAAATTTCCCACCTGGGTGAAAGGAGACTTTAAAGTGTACTGAATACTGGCTTATACTGAGTACACACAGGCTGCACTGCTAACAAAATACACTTGCCTTAAAAATTAGTTCTTTTTTGGGCAGAGCTCTGAGGAACATGTTTGTTCCAAAAAGAAATTCTCTTTGGCTGCTTCATCTTCCTAAGAAGAGTTGGAGTTACTGAGCTGTTAGAGACTTGCATACTTTTCTCAGTCTTCTGTGACTCGGTCCCCGGTCCAAGTTGTTCAGGGTAAATGAGCTTTTTTCTTTCTTTAACCTATACTAAGAAAAATGTTTATGTTACAGAAGCAAGGGTGCTCTTTATGTTGTGTTTGTACATTTATTTTAACAGATAAAACAGCCACGATGAATCTCATTAAAATAAAGTTATTACTTGCAAGCAATTGTTTTTCTTTCTTGGCTTCCCTCCTGGAGAAAAGCAGTTCTCAGTCAAGAAACATCTTAGGTGTCACGCTCACCTCTGTGGTGCCCCTTGTAACACTGCTTTGCTCTTTTCCAGGGGAATCCCTACATGTGCAATAATGAGTGCGATGCGAGTACCCAAGAACTGGCTCATCCTCCAGAACTGATGTTCGATCTGGAAGGAAGACATCCCTCCACGTTTTGGCAGTCCACAACTTGGAAGGACTATCCAAAGCCTCTTCATGTTAATATTACACTCTCCTGGAACAAAACCATTGAGCTTACAGATAACATAGTTATCACCTTTGAATCTGGCCGTCCAGACCAAATGATCCTGGAGAAATCTCTCGACTATGGACGAACATGGCAGCCCTACCAATACTATGCCACAGACTGCTTAGATGCTTTTCACATGGATCCAAAATCAGTGAGGGATTTATCACAGCACACAGTCCTAGAAATCATTTGCACAGAGGAATACTCTACTGGGTACATGACAAATAGTAAAATAATCCACTTCGAAATCAAAGATAGATTTGCTTTTTTTGCTGGACCTCGACTTCATAACATGGCTTCTCTTTATGGCCAGCTTGACACCACCAAGAAGTTAAGAGATTTCTTTACCATCACAGATCTGAGGATAAGACTGCTTAGGCCAGCAACTGGTGAAATATATGTAGATGAACAACACCTGGCACGCTACTTTTATGCAATTTCAGACATAAGGGTATATGGAAGGTAAGAGAATATATAACTTTAGAAACGGGCATATGTGTTTGATTTGAGAAGATACTCAAAACTGTTTATTTCCCCAAGCAAGATGACATTTTCTGCCACCGTTCATTGGAAATCTGGCTCAGCTGAAGGCCATCGCTGCCATATCAGAAGTTTCTGACTCAGTGGCACAAGGTCTCAGTGTTCGCTGGCACTCGCCTTGAATTTTGAGCCCTGGGTCTCACAGGCAGGAGGGCATTGGTTCATGCATTGCTCAGGAATTCACCCGAGCAGTGGGACACCTTGTACTGTAGTTGGAGCCCGATCCAGTGGCACTTAACTAAAAACAGAGATTCTGTTTTATCATTTGACTTTTCCAGGCCTCTGATGTAAGCTGTGATTGATACAGCAGCCCTTGCACAAACCCTTGCCACTAGGTCTGTCTGTGAACAAGGAAAGCAGCAGAGATTAGGCCATTCCTTGTACTTCAGCTCTGAAATGCAGAGAAGTTGAATTAAAATCGAAATAAAACAACAGTTTCATTTGAATATAACAATGATTATTCAGCTGGGTTCAAGACAAATGGTTCCCTCTAGGGCAAGTGGTGGCTGATAGCAGATGCTATAGTCCCAAAAATAATAACTGCAGTGACATTCCTATTGGGAAATTTTCTTCCCAACTCAAACTAGCAATTGACTGATGCCCTCAAGCAGGAGGGTGATCCCTTTGTATGGGTCTTGGATACTAATTTGTTCAGAAGAAATAAGTGGGATCACCTCTATTAGCAATTTACTCACCAGTCTAATATACCTTTTCTTCCTCCTCTATTTCCTCTATACAGAGTTTAAGACTTCCTTTTTCAAAAACTTCTTTCTTTTTCTTTAAGAGAATCTAAGTATCAGAAACAAGAGAAAAGCTAATCTATCTTGCAAGGCCAGGGACCTTCTTTGCAGACTTGGAACGGAGTGAAAAAAAAATTGCAACAGTGATTTTATAAAACAGTGCTGACTATACTTTTATTATTCCTGTAGTGAAAATCAAAATCATCAAAATACATTTCTTAGAATCGGAGATTTAACATGCAGTTACAGTCTTCTGTGTCCACATCAACTATATATCCATACATACAGAATTACTAGTCCAACATTTGAAAATTTAAAATAAATGTTGCTGTTTTAAGAATTCTTCTTGCAATGCTCATTAGTAACATTGTAAATTATTTTTCACAAGTCACTTGGGAGGGCTAAGTGGATCATGAACAGCTTAAGATACTGTTTGATATTTTTTTTATACTGAGGCTAATTTTACCAAACTAACACCTATTTAATGTGTATATTTTCTCCACTGGGCTCCACATTCGTTAGCTCTACTGAGGCATCATATCAAAGCTCAGGATATTGTAGGTCTGTAGGCTTTAAGAAAAGCCTGTTGCCCATCTAAAAACCCATTTGGAGCTTAGTCTGACTTCAATTAGATTATCATTACTTTATCAAAGAAAGCATCTGAAGGATTAAAAAAGAGTGCATTGCATGCAAATTAGAAACAGAAACCTTCTGAGCACATCTGGGGCCCACCAATCTTGTGAAAAATTATCTATAGAAATGAAGCGTGACTGTACAGAACTTATCTGATGCTGATGCTTGTTGTCCAAATGCTGCAGTAATTGGACACATGCTTTAAAAGAATATCTGATGTGTAATAGTACCTCACTAGATTAGATTTGTGTGAATTCTTATCACTTTTCTGCTAATGAGAAGAACAGCTCTTTTGGGATTTGGTGCCATTTGCTTCAGTGTCTGGTGAGCCTTCCTTGTTAAAGTTTTTAGGGCTTGCTTGCTGCTGAGTAGCTCTGGGGCTGCAATACACAGCCCCTGGTTGTTTACTTGCACCAGTTGTAACTTGGAATAAGCCCACTGTTACCTAGTTTTAGGTATTTTTTGTCTCTTCCAGAAACTTTATGGCCTCTCCCCACCAGAGTCTCCCAATCAACATTCCCAGCAAGTACCAGCATGAGCATGGGAACCAGTGGAGGGAAGCAAAGGTTACCAGGGTAGTTGTGCCACTGTTTCCAGTTCAGATCAGCTTCCCAGCTCTTGCTCCTTAATTTAGGATGTTAACTGGAAATTGTTACAAAATTATTCTGTTTTGCTATCCAGATTCATGTTCTGGGCTTCGAGACCCAGCTATTTATATAAATTTGGTAAAACGAGACTAGATTATTCCATGAAGACATGATACAAAGGGAGGTTACCAAGGAGCTTGACAAGTAGTGTATGAGGGAGGCTAGCAGACACAGTTAAAGCTAGTCCTTTTTCTGAAAAACATAACCTGTAGGTTAACTATAGTTAAAATCACCAAAGCTCATAATAGCATATTTCTAAAGGCAGCATAAAATGAAATTTGTTTCACACTGTGTTTTAAGCATCAATGACAGTGAAAAGCATCTATCTTAAAGCCACTATGTTAAATACACAGGATACTGGGGTGGTTAATACTTCACAATGAATTATAGGTATGAGATTTGACCACTTAATGTAGGGTTTGTTTTGGCATTGCTTTGCATTTTGGTGCGAAATAAGCCTGATGTACATCGCATTAGAGATAAAAACCTGTGTACTCTCAGTGAATGCCTTTCCTCCTCTATTACCACCTGTTTATTCTTCTTCAATTTACCACTTCCATTGTGTATTTATTAAGGTGATGAAAAAAAGGAAACATGGCTGTTAGCAATTTCAGCAACCCCATTGTGCTCACATTATTCAAGAAACCTAATAATCCACATGAACTAATTCTGACTTACTGATGGTCTGCTTCACTAAATCAGGGTGATTTTTTCTAGTGAATAATGGACGATGCAGTGTGCCAGTACCTTAATTAAAGAGAGCCTCTCTTATTCTTGATCTTATTTTAATTTACAGGGTAATACTACAATAATATCACTAATGGAAGGTACATTAAAGGGCATAAAGTAGCATTAACTGTATTAAATTATGGCACTTGCGTTAATTAACTGCTGAAGCAAGATGGTCCTAACAGCTAGAAAGGTCGACTAATGCATAAATAAAGTCTTCTGGGATGGGAGGCTAAGGAAGAGCAGACATTTTCCCCTCGTCTGGCCTTGCTGCAGAGGATCAGAGGGTGTGCTGTGCCACAACCTCTGGAAGGTTTCTCTCACTCTGCTGCCTGCAGAGGTGGCCTGAGCTGTCTGCACGCTCTGCCTCTTCAATTCCACATGAAGGACAGTCCTGGCAGTAAGCAGTGAGGTACAGCTCCCAGTTTTAAACTTATTTTTGTAGAAGAAGTTCACTAAAATGCTGATAATAATTCCTTTGAAGTCAAGCTAAAGGTTCCTAGCAGATTTTGGATCAGACTGCTGAAGGTTTAACCATGTTAATTTTAAAGTATTTTTTGCTCTAACTGCTACACTGGCAGTGACATGTACATTTATACACTGTAAATTAATTGTAATTCAGAATGCTTGTAAAAAAACACGGCCCCAGTGGGTAACAGAATGACAGGCTGGGTAAAACAAAGGCTCTTATTGCTTTTGAATGATTAGGTTTTGATCTAAGACCCACCAGTTTCTTTCTGACACCAGAATATCCAGTCTCTGTGCAATGTTATTAAGCCCTTTAGAATTCATTTTTATACTCCTCTCACCTTGAAGTTTCTGTATTTAAGCCCCAGGGTTTTCTGACCGCATCTCAGCTGCGGTTGCAGTTCCAGCTGCAATAGAAACCTCTAACTCACAGTAGGCAAATGAAAAGTAACCTCAGTTTTAACACTTCCTTGCTCTCACATTATCTCTTCTAAATTTAAATCAATTTCAGCATCTGAATAAATTACTCTGAAGGAAAATATATTTGCTACATAGGGGGTTGAGGCTTTTTTTGTCTTTGTCTTAGTCTTGTCTTTTGTCTTTTTTTGATCTTAGTCAGCCTGCCTCTCCTGCCAGCTGTGAGCCTGACCTGCTCTGAGGCTGTGGTGGATTTGGGGTGGGTGAGGGCCCCTGCCCTGAGTGGGAGCTCACACTGAAGCTTTGGGCAGGTGGTTCCACCAGGTAGGCTGGGCTGTACTGGGTCCCATCCTCTGGCTTGTTCTGCAGATCCAGTCTATGGATGGATTAACTGGAGTAAATCTCTTATCTACTGTAGTTACTCTGTCCTACACATGGGAACACTACATAATAATGTCCTTCTGTAACTTACCCAAAAGCAGAACTTTGCCCTAGGGAAGTTACATAGAAATGCTGTAGTTTTATTTATAATAGAAAATGTTTTCATTGCTGTTCAGCTCAGAACCAGACCATCAATAATAAGATATGCAGGCTTCAAGCTTTTAGGGAGACAACTGAATACCATTCTCTTCTCAAGTATTTATTTACCATACTTGAATACTCTTTGTTTTACAGGAACACTTGCATAAGCAGCTTTTCTCCTTTGAGATTTTTCACTAGTACTTGGAGGCACCTAGCAATTTCTCTGATTAAATTATAAACTCATTAGAGAACGGGAAAGAAAAAGAAACATATGTATTTAAGAGCATGTCAATTTATCTGTAATTCCCAAGTGCAATTTTCTTCTTTAATATATCTACTGTAATATGTCACTGAGGAAAATGGTCCTTCATCTTCTGTAACCAAATGTAGGATCATCAGGAACTGAAATAATTAAATGGTCAGTGTTTATTCACACATGAGCAGTCTCCAGGGGTTACTCAGTACTGGGTGGGTTTTACCCCTGCCTGCATTCAGATCATACCAATTTCCACCCTCCATCCTGCTGACACAGCTCCTGTCCATCAGCTCAGTGTGGCCTCAGTTGCAGTGGCTGGAAGGGAAGCAGAGCAGTGGAGTCTGAATGCTGTCTAGGGCTCTCATTCTGCTATGTGCTTCTGAAATTAGTGAGTTTAAATCAGCTGGTTTCACTCACTACCTTTGCTCATTAGCATCTGGTCATCTTTTCTTGGCCCATTTTGCAAGACATCAAGCATTTCCATACTGATCTCCCCCAGCTGTCTTTCAAGGAAGCTCAGTATCATGCAGGATCAGGATGTTTGAGGAGAGGCACCAATCTTTTTTGTAGTATAATTCCTTTTGCCATCAAATATTAAAGGAGTAGAGATAAAAATCCTGATGAAAGAAATGAACATTTTTCTTTCTGTATTGCTTTGTATGCTGAAAAGCAATCCAAAGAGCCTTTCTGAATAAATTCAGTGACTCCAATAGCTTGCAGAAACTTTCTTTCCTTTAAGCTTTTCATTTGAGAAGAGTGCAATTTAATGCAAATACTGAAATAAGCTTAAGGTTCTCCTGTATCACAAATACAAATGATTCCTGGCACAGGGATGTCCTTCTGGCTGAAGTTAAAGCTCTAGTGGTACAACATATTATCACATTAAAAGTTTAAAAATTTCCGACTACTTCACAAGTAATAGGAACTACCTAATAGTTCCTAACTGTTATAGTTCCTAATAGGAACTAACTTCCAGGTGTGGGTTTGTTTGGGTTTTTTTTAAGTTACCATTCTGCTCCTTTCCATGGCTACCAGTGTGCTGGCATTTCCTGCCATTAGTTTTGTTCATGTCAGTACCTGATTGCATCTGCTTAGGAGCTGATTTTTCCTGGACGCTTCTCAGTGTGTGAAGTGCCTCAGAAGGTAGTAGCTGAACCCAAAATATCCACATACTTTATCTTAACATAGGTGATATTTCTCTCTCTCTCTTGCTCTGTTAATTTTTTTTGTTTGGTAGCTGTAATAAATAATCCATCATTCAGCTGTGATCTAGGGAAATATTTGAAACTGAAAGAGTTGACTCTGCTGCCTTTCTTCTCATTTCCCTTTAGAATGGTGACATAGTATGCTCTCTATCACTCCCTATATGTTACAAGAAGTATTGAAACAAGAAACCAGTCCTGATACTAGTTTTAGATGCCATCCTGTAAATCAGGAGTAATTTGAGTGAAGTTACCCTTATCAAACTCCTGAGTTCCAAACGCATGTAGGAGGAATGAGGAAAAACAAGTGACAGAAAGGAAGAGTGGACAGAAGGAACAAAAGAAAAATAGGAGGGGGGGAGGACAGACAGAAGTAAGAAGGTTATCCCAGCTTTTGTTTAAAAAATGAGGAAAAAACCCACACCTCTCAGTCTGTTCATCCTATCTCATGTCTGTATGATAGAGCTGATGTAAAGCATCAAGTTCTGTTAAGTCCAGTGATAGAGTCACACCTATTCAGAAACGAGAAAGTGAATTAGCAAAGGTCAAGGTCTAATAGTATCATTACCTGGGGTCTGTGAGAGCCTTCCTATCATTCCCTCTGGAGCCCACCTCTGGGATTGATGTGCATCAGCAGTACTAGTGACCCGTGTACAAAGGGAATCACCACAGTCCCTACTTCATCACAGCAGGCTGTAGTGAAAAATCCTCAGTAAAACACAGGTGAAGCATATTGCTAACTGGGCTGAACTACAGAGTAAGTGTTCAACACTGCTGTAATTCTGTTGCCATAGATTATTATTTTGTTCATGGAAAAGTAAGGAAAGAGCTACAGAAGCAAATGGCAATGCTGTGATTTTAGCAGGCAGCAATACCATCAGGGAAAAGGAGGCAAGGAGTTACACTGCAGATTGTATTCCCAAGAAAAATCTGGCTGCTGATGCATTCAGGAAAGCATAATGCTGGCTGCAGCCCTTTCCAGGAGGAGGGGCTATGTCCCAGGAGATTTGTGGGATATGGAAGAAATGAAAGGATGCTGAATAGCAAGAGGTGTCCTGATCACATTAGGAGGGAGTAGGAACTGCTGAACTTCTTGACATACTACCTCTCCTGAATGAGACCACCTGTAATTTTTGCAGCATACCGTCCTTAGAATCAGTCTGTCAACAGCACCTGGTTGCTCACACAACAATTCATCCAGATTTTTATGCTGGAAATGCTGCCATAGTCTGGAGTAACCCAGCTGCACTTCACTAACAATTATTTTGACATTTCTGGGCTGACTGCCACCATTTTTAAAGAAGCACAAAAGTAAACAAAACCATTTCAGGATAAGGCAGATAATCCATAGCTTTATACTGTAGGTTATGTCTGATGAGGCCTTGGGACATACCACGGATAGTGAGATGCATGGTACATACACCTGCCCATATTCTAGTTGTGGAAGGCAGGTTTCCAAAGTTATGCTCTTCCTCTGAACCCTTGAGTCTATCTTCTGACTTTTATGTTCATGTAAATGTCAATAGTTGTCTGCTTCTGCCTTGCAAACTCCCTTGAAGACCTTGTGATTCTTTTCATTTTCTCCCTTAAATCCATTTCTCTCTTTATGGTAGCTCTGAGTGTCTTTCCTCTCTGCCAAGCAGCATTCCCACTTCCACCCTCTCCAGATGTGTGTTGTCCTGTAATATGAGCCAATATCTGATATATTAAGATTTATAAAGTACTTTGAAATACACTTCAGAAGGATCGGTAGAGAAGCACAATGGATTGTTATAAGCTGTCCTCTGTGCACCATCACTCATAAATTAAGCATGTAAGTGAGTGCTGGTGGAAATGTTAATGATACCAGTACTGTCCCAGTGGTGAAGTGACATGGTGGTTCACATTTAACTGCCACCAGTATTTCTGTTACACCACACAATAAACCTATTAATAACCAAGAAGATAACATTTTATTACAATAAGGAAATATACATTGAAATATGCATCTTCACACTCAACTAATTAGTTACCATCGACTGTTTTCATTTTGCTCGATGACATGTGGTATATAAATCATTACAATATGTTAAATGCAAATGGTTGGTAATAGGGTAACCATCTGCTCACTGTTGGAAAGTTAGCAGAGGAGCATAGTAAGCTGTACTTCTAGTAACGATGCTAAACTCACATCCCTGAAATACCAAATATCTAAAAACAGCTGCCTCCACTAATGCCAACACTGCTAATACGTCTCTTACCCTTTTCATTTTCAGAAGTAAACCACGTATTGTAAGAAGTAATTTTGTTCTTCAGCTTGAACTGAAGGGCTTGAATTTCAAGGCTAGACTCTGTAGCAGCAGTGTGAACCACCCTATTGCAGAGCCTGATCTTTTCCTTATATTGTGTTGAGTGCTTTTGAACAGCCAGTAAATAATCAACTTTTCTCAGGACATCTTTTCATCCACAAATATAATTAAACCCTCTTCCTCCCCTACCCCCAGCTGCCAGGCCCTTTTTCAGGGATGACATTATTTTGTAAGTGATAGATAGGTGGCACATTGCTGTCTGGTAACATATTACACTAGAGACCATCAAAGGGTGCCTGCCATCTAATAACCTCCCATGCCCTATGAGCATTAAGATCACCACTCCAAAGAGGGATCAATTATTTTGCCACAGACATGTATTTTCAGGGGCTGTCACATACCTTCATAATGAGCTTTCCTGGATACCCAAGCAACAAAGTAATGTGTTGGAAAATTAGTAGTGGGACAAGAGTGAAGGACTGCCTGCCAAAGTTGAGGCTGTGCCTTCAAGCCAGAGCACTCCTGCACTCCTTACCCATTCAGTCATCTGCTGGTCAGGGTCACTGTCAGAGTGCTGGCTCCCCTATCAGTAATTTATTGCACTACCACCTATCAGTGAGATTAATATGTTCCTGCATCGAATTCCCAAGATGTAGCTCTCAGCATTAAAGAAGCTAAGGAATTAATATGGCATCCACTGTCTGAATGGAAAAGAAGTTTGTGATTTCATCAAAGTCAGACACTAGTGCTGCCATGGCTTGCTCAGACCACGTTGGGAATGAGGATTGGTGTTTGTTCAGGAGGTTACATCTGGCATGGCAGTGTCTGATTTAAGATTGTGCTTCCAGGGAAGCACCTGCAGAGGAAGAGGCTGCAGGAGAGCTCATTAGCCTGGCAGTTTCTCAGTCCCAGAATGAATTACAGAATAAGATGTGTGGTCTACAGGGTCTCAAAAGCTGTGTCTTTGTGTAGGTGTGCTGTCCTGCCAAGCTCTTCAAGTTTAAAAAAATGTAACAAGGAGACTTCTTGTGCTAACACATTTCCCTTTGTTGCCCTGCAAGAAAAGAAGCACTGGCTGAAGGCCACACGTGTTTGGTGACTCCATTTTGATTCACAGTGAACACTTGCCTGTTTCAAAATGGGGTGTCTGCACTTTAAAGTTATCTGGAGCATTTATAGACATTTATAGACAGAGATGTTGTGATGAGCAGCACTTTATAATACCTCAAAGGCATGGTGCCAGAGATGGGAATTTGATAAGCTGAGGTCCTGAATTGGATTGCAGCAATGGTCACAAGTTTTAGGAAGCTCTCATTTGAAATTGCAAGCAGAGGAAAAACAGGATTCTTTCTCTTTAATTACATTAGTTTTATTGAACTGAAGCATTGCTTCAGTTCCCAGAACACTTTATATATATTTTAATGCAAGTTACCAGATATAGAATGGTTGCAGGACCGTTTATTGTTTCTGACTTTTATATGTAGTAAAACAGATTTTACTTATTTTCCCCTCTAAGTCTCTTGTGCATTAAGGATTTTTAGATATTGGGATGGTGTTTACTGAAGTTGTCATAAGCATGGTAATTTAACTTCTTTGATTTGGTAATGGTTCTATAGTGTTTTTGTTTAGGCCTGTTCAGAAAAGCCAATCCAAAGCACATGAACCTGCACAGGAGTCCAGGAAACTGACAGCCTTTTGTGCAGGAGAGGAAATGTGAAATTCATTCCTTCAGTAGCTGATCTTTTTAATTGGCCCTAGGTTTTTCTCATATTTATTGAACTGTGGGCTGTTTCTTCCCTTAGATAGAACTAGAGCTGTTGATTTTGCCATGTAAGCACAACCATGAATTGACTTGAAAAAGTTGGTTTTTTTCAAAAAATTACCATTTCTACTCCCCATTTAGAGCATAGCAGGTCCCACAACCTTCTGCTCCTTTGGGGGAGTGGAGATGGCAGGAACAGGGAGCAGCAGTGGCAGGTGGGACAGGGGACAGAGATGCAGAATGACAAGGCATCTGTTTTGTCAGTGACCCACTTCGGGAAATCCTCCTTGCCTCCTCCCACGCCCTGCGTACCTCCAGCTGCTCATTTCTCACTGTCTTTGTTTCTCTTTTCCATGATGTGATCACTGCTCCTTTGTAGTGCATGGGGAGGCGCTGCCCGCGTGGCTCAAAGAAGGAATGGAAACCTTCAGGAGGAACGTCTCACTTTACAATAAAAAAGGAAACCTATTCTACTTTGTCAATGCAGAAAATTGCTTCTCATTTAACAAGCTTCATTAAGGATCCTGTTTATGGAGCCATGCCTTCCTTCCTTTGAATGCCCCTGAAATAATTCTTCCAGCAGGACAGCAAAACAGCAAGGAGCCAGTTACATTTTTAATCACTTGTGTCCCTTAGGAATTGCAGTCTGCCAGCAAGGGCAGCTCCTTCCCCTCTGCAACACAAGAGAAGAATTAAAGATGGGAAGCTGTGGTTTGAGAATGGTGGGTTACAGTTAGTAATGACCTAAGATCAAACAATCTGAGTGTTGTTAACTGCTAATATTCTGCTCCTGAAAATGTTTAACCTAATCCAGAAGCTAGATGGGAGGGAGGTTGAGGTGGGGCTAAATAAAGGGCTTCATCCTCCTTTTCCATTTGTTTTATTCCTGAATGGTGAAGGGGGAGTGGAGAATGAGCATTATGAAATGAAAAGTGAAATGAAAAGTAAAATTAAAAATAATTTTTCATTTCCCCTCTAGTGTACGTGTGTTGAGAGAAAGTTTCAACAGTGTAGAACCTTTACACACCCAAAGCGGTTTGCATCATTTTACCTTCTCATCAGGTAGATCAGTTAGACACTGCAGGAGTAACCCTCAGTGTAGTGATTCTTTCCAACAGCAATCCTTCCAGGTGGCTGACAGCAATGGCCTCCATTCTGATATGTACAAATACCTCATGCTTTAGACTTGATGCCTTAAAATACAGATCCAGACTTTTAGTTTTTAAAGACTGAATCCCTGTATTGAGAGAGCAGATCCTGAAATATCTCATATTTCCAATGGCTACTTTTGGAGACTAATGCTGACTTTGAGGTCTATATGTTGGTTTGTTTGTTTGTCTGCTAGTGCTTCATAAAATATAGATGCTTTAAATAGGAGAGATGTGAGACAGCGATACCATGGGAATGACAAAGGGTTATGTGTTCTGATTCCAAAGGATACACGTTTAATGTTGTTCACTGCTTCCCTCGCTGTACAGTCATACCCAGGGTCTGACTAACAAATGCTCAAGAAGTGTGTGGCTGACATTCAGCCTGCTTGTGGATTGTGGAGAGGAGATACATACACTCTAAAGGCTTCATCCAAAGAGCATCACTCGGTGCATCACTCACAGATTTTTAGAGACATTTGGCTTTTAAAATTAATGGTGGTTTAGTGCTGACTCTTGAAAAAACAGGAGAGTTTGCAAATTTTGGCTGTGTTTTATTACACCAGGGCTTTTGAAAAATCTCTTGCACATATTAGTACCACAAAAAGAGGGCTTACTGCCACTGAAAAAGATTCAGCAGTTTAAAATGGGCTGGGCATCTGTTGTAACAGGAGAGAGACCTTTTGGAGAGTTGTGCAAATATTGCTGCAATGCAAACGCAATATGACATAAAGTCCAGTCTCAGTGTCCTGTATGCAGGAGCTTTCCCCAATTCCTAACACATAAAATGTGTACTTCTTATAGCCTCATAAACTTAGTACATTTTTTTATAAAAATCAGGTTTGAAAATTCAGCTGCTGCAATTAGCCAAGCAAGAAAGAGAAAGAATTGCCCTGCAGTGTGGGGGACAGCAGGACACTTGTCCAGCCACAGGAGCAGGGGCTGGTAGGATTGAGAGGGGGCAGCTGTTTTGTCAGGAGTGATCTCAGAGTTCCCAGTCTGCAGTGCTTGCATCTTAAGAGAAACCTGGTACAGACTAAGACTATTTTTCCTTATTTTATAGAGTTCTTTATCTTCACAGGTTGGTCAGCATCTGAAAACTCAGAGAATATTATGAAGGGGTAAAACTGAGACAAAATACAGGCGTGATTTCCATAGAAAAAAAAAGAAGAGTAATAAAAATATTGCATTCTCAAAAAACAAAACCCAGTCTACATTCAACTTCTGTTAGAATAAGCTGGAACAGATGCCAGAAGCTTGTGCCCTTTGTGATATGATTAGATGGCCACTAAGTCATTTGGTTCAGTCAATCTGCTATATATCATGATAAATCTATGTATACCAGAATATCTACAAGTGCTGCCCTTTTTCTCTCCTTATGTTTTTTGCCCAGTTTGCAAGCAGAGAACTGCTTTAACAAGATTTGGGGACACTTCTGAGTCCTGCGTAATACTCCCCCCTCCTGGCTTGTGGAGGTCAACAGGAGGAAATGCTGAGCAGGCATGAGAATAGATGAGGGACGACAGTGAACAGCAGTGGTGGGGAAAGGAGGTCACAACTGCTGTGGGCACCATCCTAAATCCCACTGAGCTGTCTCCCTCCTCCTTCTCTGCAGCTCTCACTGTCTGAGACAGACAACACAGCTATAAAACACCTCAGACACAAACAATAACTCCTTCATCCCCAGAAGTATTTCTTACAAAAATATTTTCTAATGAAGAGCCCAATATATTTTTGGGTTTGATATTTTTATTTTTATAATTCAGGGAGTTTCTGATAATTATGCCCAAATTCATGAAAGATAAAGCTCTGTGTCATGCAAGCATTTTTATAAGGATTCTCTCAGAGCACCGTGTCTCTTCATACTCATCAGGTCTTCAGGACAAATACCTCTTCTTATTTTCAATGGTTGGCAATGCTCTGTCAGTGTGCAAACAAAACTCAATTCATTTTGAACAGCACTCTTATGCCCTGAAGAATGCTTTAGTGCAGGGAAGCTCTTGTTCACCATCTGACTGTCTGTGCCCCAAAATGAATCCTGTCCCATCTTGCTAGATCTATTCCTTGTAATAACCTACTGCTTGAGAAATAGATTCTGCTAGACCTCCTTGTATTAGGACTTCTGGGGTTTTTTCAAACCTAAGCTCTTTCTTTACCTTCTTCTATTAGTTCTCTATTATTTTTCATTGAGCTATTTATACTATATATATATATGCATGCATTTTACTTCCAGATTAGCTCATTCTTTGAGAAACAGAAACAGCTTGTATATTTTCCAGTGGAGTTGGAGGCTGAGGAAGCCTGCTTGACATTTCAGGGAAAACTGAAAAGTTTGTATAGGATTTTAAAAGCTGTGTTATGCAAGATAGAATTGCTAAGGTTTGTTCTTCAGTATAAACATGTTCTGATTGTTTCTGTCAGCAGTATTTCACTGTTGCTTTCCCCTATGACAGCCTTACATTATTCATAACTTAAAATCTATTCTTTAAATTTTCAGTTATAAGAGTTTCCTGGCGGGGGTCACAGAATATGAAGGGAAGTATTGATTTGAAACATTTAAAATATAAATGAAGTTGTTTAGTTCTTCTGGTACATGGAATATTATAGTCACTGGATCAAATTCGACCCCCCAGCATGTCTGTTTTCATAGACAACAAAAACATGTTCCCAGCCTCTCTGTGGACACTGCAGCTTCTGTGTGAACATTCTTTGATTTACCCAGTATTTGTTAAAAACAAACATGAATAATGAATGTTCCAGAGCACTTGAAGGCCAAAAGCAATCACTATTTTATTCTCATCTGACATTAGGTCAGAATTTTAAGACTTTAAAATACAAGGCTTTAAAACTAACAGCCCTTTGCCACTTAAACTTACCAAAGCAGTGTCAGCAACCCCATTTCACAATGACATGCACAACATCTCTTGTCCCATGTCACATAAGTTTGAGGCTAGGACAAGTACTAAACCCAGTGGCAGAGCTGTTTTGGCACTCAGGGAAAACCAGCACTGGTGCTACCATGATGGGCAGGCCTGTATGCATGTCCACATATCACCTGCTCGTATCCACACGTGTCACCTGCTCGTGTCCACACATGTCACCTGCTCACGTCCACACGTGTCACCTGCTCATGTCCACATGTGTCACCTGCTTGTATCCACACGTGTCACCTCCTCNACGTGTCACCTGCTCGTGTCCACATGTGTCACCTTATCATGACTACACGTGTCACCTGCTCATGTCCACACATCACCCACTTGCTGCTCCAAGGCCAGTGCCAGAAGCCAGGTCCCCTCTGCCTTTCACCATCTGAGGTCTAGGAGCTCCTTTCCAGCTGCCTCTGCCCAGGACTGCCTCGCTCTGGCCACCCCCCTCTGAGAAGACCACATCAGCCATTAGGAGTCACATCCTCTAACCATCTAGGGACCACCTTGTGGGTCCCTTCCAACTCAGGGTGCTCTGTGATTCTGCACTTAAATTATTTCATTCAGATTTTTCTTTGGTAAAAAGCAAGTAAAAACGTGACTATTTATCATTATCTCAAGAATTCTAATACTAAAAAGTATTTTCAATTTTCTCATCTTTGTATAATTCCACTGCCTTTAATACAACATAATAAAATGTTTGCAGACTCTAGCCAGTTTATTGGCTTCAAGATAACAATTAGTGTCTATAATTAAAAAGTACTGTCATATGGTATTTTTGAAAAAGAAAGTAAGCTTTCTCTACACAAAATCAGCCTTTGAAATACATTAGATGAAAGAAGAATTGTTTTCCCAAATTGAAAAGTAATGATGCAGTTAGAACTTTATCTCTTAAATTGTTTAAAATTACTTCCAACATATAGCACTGTATTTGTTGTGTTATACCAACAGGGCTAGAGATAAGGTGACCCAGTATCTCTTTTTCACTATCTTAAGTTAGCTATAGGATGCTAAGTTGCTTTTGGCATATTTCAGCATTTTGCTTTTCATCAAGTTTTCTTCAGCAGGAGAAAGGATTAGTATTTTTGAAGTATTAATTACTCACAGATGAAATTTCAGTCCAGGATGGCTGAAGTATCTTCAGAATTTAACCCACATTAATAAATACTTTTGACTAATTTTTCTGAAAACTCAAAAAAGGCACAATTTTCCCTTTGGAAATATTTTTCTTTAAAAATTGTCAAAAAAAATTTAAAATGGGATTTAAAAACTGAAAATAAAACTACAGATTTGACACAAATTATTTCTCCCCCCAGTTTTTTTTCAGTTCAGTCAGTGAACTGAAAAATCAATTACTTGCAATGGCAGTTCTGGCAAATAATTCTTATCATAATAATTCCAGAGAGAATTATTCTGTGACAAGGAGCTTATATTGTACAGAATTTAGAAGTTAAAAAACTGAGGCTAGCATGATAAACACCAAGGAATGTTGTTTTGTTTTTTTCATTTTTCTCTTTCAAGTTATGACCTCCAATTGAGATGGAAAACGAAAAGAGGAAAAAGAGGAACTGTACAAGCTGTGTGTATTTTAGAGTGGATTGAGAGTGTCTGCTTTGATAATAACCAGCTACCACTTCCCAATTATTTTAGATGAAGCTGTGAGGCCTAAGCATTCTAAAAGTCAACCCTAATGAAAGACAAGAAACCACCAGGATGAAACCACTTTTGAAATCTTTACTCAGCTTCACTTGCTGTGAAGGTTGTTAAGCACCCTCGGCTTTGCTGGTTTAATCATGAATAGCCCAGAACACGGTCCAGAAAAGAGCAGAGCTGCCTTATAATTATCCTTAAAGTTCAAGTTCAGCAACATGGTTTTTCAGAAAGAGATCAATTAACCTGCCTTCATAGTAAGCACCTTGTTCTCCTTCGCCCTCAGGAAAGGCAGCAAGCAGAGGCAGCAGCAGAGAGCAGTGGCCATGTGCTCAGTGCTCATCACTCTGGGAGTCATGGCAGTGCTACACAGGGAGAGAGGGCATCCCAAGGCCTTAAATTCACTAACACCTAGAGGTAATATCAGCAGAACAGCAAACCGTAGGTGGGGAACAGCAGGACACAGTTTACCTGGGTAAAAAGGTGCCTTTCAAAGTGGTTGCAGTGCTGAGCCTTGGGCAGTGGCTTCTGTGCGGATTAGGTGAAGGTATAAGCCTGAAAAGAGAATTGTTAAGCTAATTTTCAGAATCAAGCATTAGTTTTTGGCTAGGCTGTGTCTGCACAATTCAAAAATATTTTAGCTATTTATCATTTTTAAACACCCAATGAGAGGACAGGCCACTAAATCATATGCCAAAAGTTTTCATGTCTGGATTCTCAGAAGTCTCAAAAGACAACCACCTGAATTACATCTCTACTTATGCCCTCACTTACCCCAGCAGTTTTACTAAATGTCCAAGCAGTGCCTAGACATAAAATTGAATGTTGATATTGAAAATAAAAGAGTGCTTTTATCAATATTTCTTTACCTTCCCCCAACACATCTCCTATAATCAAGAGAGATAAAAGAAAGGAAATCTGATTTTGTCTGTTTAAAGCAGTTACTTCCTGGGCTTTTCAGGGACTGTTAAGTCATATGTAACTATTAACAGAACTTAACTGGAAAGAGAACTTAGCCTTTGGTTTTTGGTGTGCTTTATTGGTGATAGTGTATTAGTGGTTCACCTAAAGCAAAATGTAGCCAATGGCCAACATATGTAGCAAAAAAAACAAGGATATGTTCAACAGACCTCTTACCATTGGAGAAAAGTCTGTCTCCTTTCCGTCTGTTTTCAAACAGAAGTCAGAGGGTCTCCTGTTTAGCTGTCTGAAGCTTTCCTGCTGCCTCCTTTCCCTTGCTCCAGCTCCATATCCTTGCACGTCCTGCATGGCTCCTGTCACTTGGGGCATCCATCGAAGCTGCCATGAGCTGGGTTAAACCAGCACCTCTGGCAGGGTTAGACAGGCTCCCTAAATGATTCTGCTTTGCGTTCACTTTTTTCTCAATACAACTAATCTTCTTATCTTCCTCTTGGAAACAAATTTTTCTCTGGTCTTTGTGTTTGTTTGGAAAGGAGGTGAAAGGACTTTTTGATTTGTAAAATCCCCTCACCTACAAGCATAAACATAACAAGAGCGTTTAAAAGCAGAGCTGGTCATAACAGATGCCTATGAGAGAATGAGAAGGGGAGGTTTCTTACTGAATCCTGATAGCAGCACCCATAGGAAAACCTTTCCTGTTACTGATGCAGTAGGA
Organism: Erpornis zantholeuca; assembly: GCA_013400515.1. Lineage (NCBI taxonomy): Eukaryota > Metazoa > Chordata > Aves > Passeriformes > Timaliidae > Erpornis > Erpornis zantholeuca. Next base: position 111,774 of record VZTN01003440.1, on the reverse strand, counting down.
GCAGGAGCAGGACCTAGCTATTCATTGCATTTAAGCTATCAGAGATCTCATTTTCAGGTGATACCTGGTATCCAAATGCCAGTGTGTGTGGTGGGCTATTTGCACTCCTTCTGTGCCTACAGGCAGGGATGGTGTTCTCCCAGCTCTGCAGCTGCCTGGGGTGCAGAGGTTGCTGGTTGCTGCAGGGAGAGCAGCGAGCCCTGGACATCCACTGTTCCTCCAGCAGTACTGCTCCGAGCAGCACAAGGCATCTCCTCCTCCCTTGGAGGCAGCCAGTTACAGCCCATACCCCACTTTTCCATATATACCATCCCCAGCAGTACATTTGAGTTTTTAAATGAGTCCTTGGGAGGGCTCTTAAACAGAAATGCTTTAAAACCTTTTAAAAAGAGCCACAGATGTACGGCTTCACAGAGCTGGTTTCCCTGGTGTTGAATTCTCTGCGCACCATGGATATCTTTATGCTGCTTTTCTCTATTATAGTCCCCCAAAGGTTACCAAAATCAGTATGAAATTAACCTTGCTTGTTTCTCATGTAGCAGAAACACTGCTCTCTTGACAATAAATACTTTATTCCCTACTGTGACACAAGAGGTGCTACACCCTGAGTCTTTTTTCTAAGCTAGTAAAGATATTTCTGCTTCAGCCAGGTCTGTCCTGCATCAATCATGGACACAAATTTGTAACAGCTCACTTGGGGCATTGCTGCATGTGAGAATAAAATTTCTCCCATTGCAGATAGTTAAATGACATTTTTGAGTGGTATTGTAAACTACGTCCACTTGGATGGTAATTTAATGACCACAATTTTAGACATCCCACACAACAAATTGCTCCTTTTGAGTGTTGTGCTGGGAAAAAGAATTTGGGACCAGCTGGCAGCTGATGCTGTGAAATACTACTTACAAATAAAGACAGGAAGTTTGGTGTAATCACTAGCATCTTAGAGCAGCTTTCTTGGGAGTGCTGCTGATCAGATGTAAGACCAGTACTTACTAATTAAATTAAACCCAGAAAAATGGATTTCTCAATAAACTTAAAAATGGTGATGCACATTAGCACAATGCCAGGAGTTTCGAATCTAGTGTTCAGATTTGTATCAGGAGAAAAGAGAAGGAAAAGTCACTCCTAAAGATTTCTTAAGATCTCTTTTATAATTTGTAAGCTATAAAACTTTGCAGTGATACATAGCTGCACCTTTCATCCGAGGTTTGTGTGCCACAGTCTTAGCAATCTAGCAGGTTGTGGTACAGACTTCTACAATTGCTGAAATACAGTGGTTAAATTCTGCCTGGTGGTGTTATCATGATTAAAATAGAAGGTGGTTTTCGGGTATCTTTTCATGTCTGTTGACTTGTTGATAATGACTAACAGCTCAGTGATGGATGGCAAACTAAAACTAAGAAGGACATGGGACGGCACCAAAAAATTTACAATACCAAAGCTTTTCTTTCCTAATATCCTGATAGCAATGAGCAGTTGTCAAATCTCAGATAACATGTTCCTTAACTTCTTTGCACTATCAGACAGATAATGGCAGGGTACTGCCAAGCCGACTGTGTTATTTCAGCTGGCAGAGAGAGATGTATTCTGGTCCCAGTACCCCTTGCCTCTCTGATATATAACACTATGGGGAGCTGAAAATACTCACATTTTTAGCATCTCCATGTTTTTTCTTGATATTTAGAGCAAACCAGTTAAAACAGGAGATACATCATGACAACTCAGAACACCTGAGTTGTGTAGTACCTCTACAACACCTGCTTCCCCCTCTGCCCCCTCACTCCCATCCTTGTATCAAGATATTGATTGCTGTGTGAAGTACAGCAACTCAGTAGGTAAGACCAAAGGGATTCCAGTGAGAAAGAAAGAAATTTTCAAGTGAGAGAGAAAGAAAAAGCAGAACTAATTGTAACACTGATGTCCTTAGAGTTTACATCAGCTGCTTTTTCTCTGTTCTTTGTTGGTAGTCCCAGAACCCACCAAAACAATCACTAGTGTTAAATGACCAGTTGGCAGCACTGGAAGAAACTGTCATTCTTGATCTTCATCTTCACAAGAGGTTTGGCTTCCTCTCTGGGAGAGGGAGACATGACTGCCTTTGTTCCCATTTCCTTCCTGACATTAAAGATTAGAGCAAAATAGCTGGAATACTGTGGAATACTGGCATTCTGCCTTGTCAGCAGTCCTGTCCTAAGCATATCACACCTTGGCTCCTTATCCTCCACTGATGCCCAGTTTCCATCCCATGATTATTCAACGTCTTGGACCTGCCACTGAAAATTATAAAAAGATTATCTGTCATTATCTATTTAAAAAGTACAGCCACCAAACCTAGGATAATGTGAATGAAAGCTGGAAACAAATTAGGCTTCATTTCAGGCAGTGTGAACTAACATCAATTCACTGAATTTCCAGCAGCCAGATGGATTTACATTGGTTAAGAATCTGACAAAGTGTGTTCATGAGTGAAAGTATTTGCAGAACACGCTGCTGGTGAACTCTAGCAGATTTTAGAATCACTTCCTTTATTGACACATTTCCATAAACACTAATACCTCTGAAGAAAAAAGCAAAAATGAATGTTTAGGAAGGGAATGCAAGTTAGTTCTCTACAGCAGCTAACAGCAGCTATATTTTCAGACATATATTTCTGCTTTAACACTTAGAGAATGTGGAATCAAAGTTAGAAAAAGCATGTGTCCATTCCACTTGGCTAAGCTTATAAAAGTATTTAATAATAAGGAGAGGTATTTTTTTATGTGGTAAACTGAAATAACTCAGACTTGGAATTAGCTGTTCTGTTCTACTAGACTTAAGCATCAGTGAATTATTTTTAGACTTTGGATCTAGGAGACTGAAGAAAGTCTGAATATTTTCATATCTGTTGGTCGGTGACATTTTTTATCCAGCCACAAAATCAGAACAGTTATAAATGCTTAACTACTGAGGCATTTGCTCAGGTTACTGCCTCCTCCTTTCTGTGTTTGTGATGAGTGCTGTAACATTTTCAGTTGCCTCTGTTTGTCTGGAAGGCTGTCATCTGGTAAACCACTGCATTCAGAAACATTTACAGTTTATTTGGCAAGGTATGGTAACTTGTGGCCCTCTGTCTGAAAGGGGCAGGGGAAAAGGAGAAGCAAAGCCAGAATGACCTGCCTCAATGATGTTTTGCTTCTAAAGGAAGACATTATGCCTCTATCAGACAATAATCAATCTTAATCAAATACAGGTTGAAATATAAATTGATCAGTAGTAATCCTGTAGTTGTTTGTATGGCCAGCATTTACTTGACAGTGTATATGAACGGTTACTAGCAAATGAACACAGTAAATCTTATAAACACATTAATATTTAAATTTAGCACTCACGTACTCTTATTGTTGGGTTGGCTTTGTGCAAACAGTGGGCAATTCCATGCTCTGCAAGCTTTCTGTGAGCCTTGGGACTGTGGGAAAGGGAATTATGCTGTCCTTTTGGACTTTGTTTTCTTTTTTAATTTCAAGCTCTCCAAACCGCTTGGAAGTAGGCCGCTGAGAAAGCAAAGCAAACATGCTCTCTGTGCCTCAGCTTTGCTGTTCCCCACTAGATACATTATATTCAGCTGAGGGATAGTAAGAAGCTATTTTCCCCAATTTTCCATACTGCCTGTGGGAATCTAATTCAATTTCCTCCCAAATTTAGCAGTGAAAACGAAACAGTAAAGAATAAAGTTGAAGAGGCTTCTGTAAATCTCTGGATTCTAAGGTACTAAGGTGCAGCAGGATTACTGAGCACAGGTTAAACTTCTTTTCTAACCACAAAGCTACTTACAGATTTAAGAAGCTTAAAAACCTGATCCAACATTAGTCCTTGCTTTGCAAATGAAAGAATAATATATCTACCTATACAAAGTTATATTTGTTATTATTGAATTTGTTTATCCCTTATTATTGATGTAGCCCTATTCCACAAAGGAATCTTTTTTCAGTGAGAGATTATGATGTATTAGATAAATTCAGGGAAAAGGACAGGGGAAAAAACTGGTGACCAAATGCATTTCCAGAAATAAACACATGAAAAAAAGGACTCACATTTCATTACTCTCACAACAGTGGCTGCATTTACCATCAGACCACGGGGGCCTTTTTCCTAATGTCCAGAAAAAGACGCAGTGCCCTCTTTGGATTCAGATTCCATACAGCAGTGTGGACCTGAGATATTCATATGTCTCAAAAAATATGAACAGAAGTTACTTTTTTGCTTCATGTGAGCTGGCCCATGTGTTCAGCAGACCTACTTCCATGCCATTTTATGATTGTCAACTGTCCTTAGGTGGTTTTGACCCTTTTGGCTCAGAACTTCTTCAGACAGGTAGTCCTTACAGTGAGCACTGGTAGCCAAGATTGCAGTAATTATCTCGTTACCTCTTTTATGTAAGTGTGTCTGCTGCATCCTCACAGAAATAAATTGGCCAGCAGTCATTTTATCTCACAACAGTATCCTTTATACTTGTTTTTATCCCCACAAAATCTATGAAGCTTAGGAAATTAGGATAAGGACCAGCACACTTTGGGGTTTTGACATGACATGGAAAAATCTTACAATATAATGAATAATAATATTCATCAGACATGGTGTTTCTGAGACTCTGAGCCTCAATGAAAATATGTTCACTTGTCAGAGAAAATTAATGGATAACCAGACCTACCTAAGCAATGATGTTTACTTTGTACGCTCAATGGCACAAGAGTTTTGTAATTTACCTGTATATATAGTTTCTCAACTTACAATGAATTTGTCTCATAGAGAGTAAAAAACAAAAAAAAATGTAAACCTGAAAAATAATTATTCAGTTGCAAAGATTTCATGGTATATTTTAAAGGTGCTTATAATTTGACTTTTGCTTTCCCAACTTACATCTCACCCTCCTTCCTGGCTGAGGTATCACTTCAAATGTATTTGTAATGTGGAATTTTCATCTCTGTCTACACTACATTAGAAAACTGGTGAAGCTGCCTCAAGGTCATTAGTGAGCTCAAGAGGCATAATGATGACAGCTTTAACACATTTGATGTCATGATAAACGTGCCCAAGTCCTTTAGGACAACTGTAGCAAGGTGCTGGAAGTAGTTGCTAGCACTGGGGAGCTGACTAAGGCTCCCAGCATAGCCAACAGTGTTTTAAAATGCCCAATTAAAACTGTGTGGGGATGGTATTTTACGTTGTGTGGGCAGTAATGTGAAGAGCAAACACGCCAACTCCTCTGCAAGTTCAGGCTTTGCTTACCTGGGAGCAGGGAGCCGACTCGTGGCGTGCAAAAGCGAAGAGTCTGTGCAGAAGGCTTCCAAGTTGGTTTCAAGTTAAATTTCTAAACTTTGGCGATGACCTAGAATGATTCAAAGATGTATCTAAGTAAGGAACATATGGCTAGTCGTTAAAAATGTATCAAAGAGCTCCTCTTGTCTTTCTTTCTCATGAATGATCTCGTGAACATCAAGGATCTCCTCACGTGCCCCCAGTCTGTTGGTTGGCACTCCCCTGCGAGAGCGTCAGCACTCTATTAGCAATTACCTTAGTGATATTTACAGCATTTTAATGTCACTTGTCTGTATGTAAATAGAGTCTGTGAGGAGCACAGTGCACCCAGGGCTTCCCACTACAACAGCACTGCTCCTTCAGTGCGCCAGAGCGCTCCTGTGCCTTATGTAACTGCCAAAAATATCATTTCAATTGCTTTATGACAAAATAATGAGTCTGTCAGAGATGAGTGGTCAGAAAAACAAATTTGTTCTCCCACACAATTAGGGTTTATAGCATTGGACAGCAATATCAATCTCCAGTGATTCAGAATTGAATTTGCTCGTTGAGGGAAATGTGTTCTTGCGTGTGCTATAACCAGGCTGCTTAGCAGGGAGAGTCCGCGCAGGTTGAACCACAAAGATGGATATCCACTGTGCTGCGGGAACATCAGGGTGGAAGTTTCTAAGTGCAGACAAGTAGTGTGGGGCCATGGCATTCACTTCCACAAGCTCAGAACTGACAGAGCTGCCCCACCAGGAGCAATAACAAAAAACTCTGCAGAAACTGTCACCAGATATAAATGGCAGACAGCTTTTCCCTTCAGGTAGAAAGCCATTTCAAGGCCTACATCTCTCTGTACGTGACCTAATTGTCCATGGAGTTGTTGATATTTATAATCATGGACTTCAGTCATTCTCTGTGAAGTCATACAAGCATTAGACCTCAGCAGTGCCATTTACAGTGAGCATGTACTGTATCTCAGAACTGCACTTTGCCCTTAACATTTGCTGTGTCCTTACATGAAATTTTGCCCTTAAGCTGTTTGCCAGTGCAGTGCAGAGGCTGCAGCACAGATCCTCTTCTGTTCGCCAGACCTTAACCTGTGCTCTCCAAGCTGCTGTACTGATTACAGCTCCCTCTGTCATCCCTTCTCTGCGCAGGCAAACCCACTTGGTGTGCCAGCAGCTGCTACCACCCACTGCTACCCAGTAATTGCATTTCTGGGTGTGTGTACGTAATACCCTGTACAGGACTTGGACTTTCTTGTTTGGATTTCAAGAAACTAGATAGGTATGGAATACTGTCATATGGAACTTAGACAGAAGTGGAACCAGTTTTTTAGGTTTTCAGATCTCCATTCTTATACAAGCAGCCAAAGCAACCACATTCTCCTAATGGAAGCATCAACACAGGCTATAGGAAATGTTGTGTTGAATGTGCTTTGTATGTAAATATAATTAAACCTTTTGTTAGTGTCTCAGATTGAAAGCAGTAACAGCTAGGAACAGCCTTCAAAGCAAGTGTTATTGCAAATGGGACCTAGGATTTTCAGTAATAATTTATCACCATGGATATTCATACAAGATAACAAAATATTTCCTTACCTCTGGAGTAGAAAAGAAAGGTAATCTTCCATAAGAAAGAGATGAATCTGGGTATCCTCCATAAGAAGCTGATATGCACATCTTGACAGTGATCTGCTGGGAGCCCAAGTCAGCTCCCAGATCAGTGGTGCTCAGCTGATTGACAGCTGAAATTCCTAAGGTCCAGACTCTGATGCTTTGTTTTCACACTGCTGGCAATCCATTGTATCTCATTGCAAGAGTGCTTCCCTCATGGTCCATCTGGGTGCTACTTTTACCAAAATAGCCTTCTTTCTGTAACCCTAAATATTTCTGTTTTCCTTACTGCCTATGCTGCTTTTTATTGTACTCTAGTCATCTCTCAGCCCCGCTTCGCTTATTTACCTCTTTCAGTCATCCAGAGAAGTCTGTCCCTCAAGCACAACAGGCATTTCTCTTTGCAAAAGTCTCTGAGACTGTGCATATGTACACTCTGATGAGGTCCCTGGGACAGATTGCCCAATTCCTGGTGCAGCCTTCCTAAAAAGAACAAAAGCATATGAAATATTTTTCCCTGATTCTCTCTCCACATACACCACAGATTTTGATACTGGCTTGGTTTTGCCCAGACAGGGTGCCCTCCAGTTTGCTTTCTACAGATGCATTTTGTTCTCTTGCAGTTGTAGCACTACCTGTATTTTACACACATTCACTATTCAGCTACATCCTTGATTTGCAGTGGAAATCGTGATCAGTCTCCTCAAGATCTACCAAGTGGCTTCAACAAAAAAAAAATGGTGCAAGAGGAGAATCAGAGCCTCTGGTTCAGTCTTCTGAATGTCTTGTTTTACTTACGCTTCCACTCTGTTACTCCTTGTATATAGTTGCTGACATCAACAAGACTTTCAATTCAATCTCTTCAGACTGTATAAATCTACAGATTATTTCATACTTGTATAACACTAATAATCATGAGCCAAACCCAACTTTTCTGTTGTCTATACAATTAGAAGGCAAAGCTTTTACCATACATTATCTGATCTTTTGTGGTTTGGGTTTAGGGTATTTTTTAAACATTTCTTTTTGTGCCTATTACAACTAACTCTCACTAAGTCAAATTTGACATTTTTAATATAAATGTATTTTTAACCTTAATTTTTAGCTAGTCTTGTAGTAAAATATAGTGACCACATTTGTTGCATACTTTCTTCTCCTAAGAAAGCGTACACAGCTAAGTTTGAAGTATTCTGAAGATTCTTTGGAAATTCACCATTCTTGGCTCTTTTTTTGCTGTTACTAACATTAGATTTGGACTATCCTCTTCTCACAAAAGCTTTAGATCAATCTTTTATTTTTTCCCAGTGATCAGATTTATTGTTTCTCTTATTCTTTTAAAATCATACTCCTAGGCAGCTACAGTCTCTCTCCGCTGCTTTTTTTTTCTGTCTTCTTCTTCCTTTTTTTTTTTTTTTTTTTTGGCAGGGAAGAATGTTTTTGGGTTTGGTTTGGGGGGGGGTTCAGTTTTTTATTATTACTTGGAATTTTCTTTTAAGACAGGATGCAGCATTATGGGTAATTCTGATGGGAAAGCTTTCAAAAATACATATAAAGCATATAAATAAGTAGATTTTCATAAAGGCATTGATTGAATGAATCTTTGATTATTCTACTGGTTTAGGACAAGAAAAGCCATTTAACAATTCTTCCATTTAGGAAGCTAAATGGCTAAAATCTCCCTATTTTGTCTATTTCATATGTGTTTAGTCTGAATGCCCATATGGGGGCTGTTGGTTTTAAATCTCACTTAATAGGGCTTTAAAATCTGACAGGAGCTTGCCAGCTACTTCTACAAGAAAAATGCACTTGGCTGTTTTTGCACAAAGCTGCCTGTATGTGTTACAAACACAGCCCTGCAGGATGTGTCACTCTCTCTGTCTGGAGGTGCTGGGTGGCTGTCACACCAGGTGCCTTGTGCAGGACCCTGCCCATTGCTGGAGCGCCTGGGCCCTGCCACGTGCACCCAGAGCTGCTCGCTGTGGGTGGGGTGCTGCACCTTGGGCTGAGAGGCATTTCCTCTGCAGCAATCTTGTCCTGAGAAATGTAAAAACTGGGCACCAGAACAGGCAGCAGAGCTCTGCTGCCCATGCTCTCTTGCCTGGGGAATAAGGAAAAAGAGGAGGCAGCCTATGAAGAGGTGGGACATGGTGGGATTAGGGAAAGTGAGCAGTAAAAGGAAATGATGAGATTGTACTGGAGTTGTTTGTGTATGCATGTGTACATCCATACATATACATATATGCATATGTTTTGCATATATATATGTACACACATTTGAAGAGGCATAGAAGCAGAGGAGGATGGAGGCCACAGTCCATCCAAGACTTTTACCTGCCCATGCAAGCAAAACTAAGGAAGGGTTAGTCTCTCCTCAGGAACATACAACAAGCACAGCATCTAAGAAGTGCAAAGAGATTTTGCACAAGGTTTTGTGACACAACTATTCTTTATTTTCAGGTGCTTGTTATAAGAGCTGTGTATATTTACACCAGTTAGCAGATGGACATACCTTTATCTTCCCCACCTCATTTCCCCTACAGGCCTACATCACTAGGTACTACAGCTTTTCCTCAGAATCAACCATTTTTTTTCTTTGCCTCTGACACTGATGAGTCCCTACAATAAAATAGAAATCTCCTCCTGAAAGAAATCTAGTCCCTTCCTCTCTCTAATTTGCTCTAGTTGCTTGACAGTCTCTCTTGCTTTTCTCCTCTATTTTCTGGTCTTGTTCTTACTGTATATCTCTCCTGCTTGGAGTCTTCCATTTTCACATTCCTGTGGACAGTAAAACAACCCATGGCTTTTCTTGATAGCAGTACCCTTTACCAAAGTGTTCAATGTCTAGTGAATAGCCAGGTGTCATCCACTGATGCTCAGACAGGCATCTTCCATTCTGCAATGGCTAATCACTGAAAATTCACAATTGATTTAGTCTTCAAGCACTGATATTTTAGAAATTGTTTAAAAATTACTGTCTTTCTCTTATCCAGCATATTGAATACATTTTGGTAATTTCAATTTTAAAGGTGTTGAACCTGTTTCTCTTTAGAATGAGCATTGCTCAAGTAACAGCAGTTTCATCTGCCTCCTTTCCAACACTGAGGAAAATGCTCCACTCTCTACTGTATTACATATTCTTGTGCATTTTCTCCAGCAGCTACTTATGACAACTGCAAGCCTGTTTTACCCTGGGGATATATATGTATGTGGCCAATTGCTTCAGGTCATATTCCTTCCAAATGGAAGTCAGCTTGACAGCTGTTAATTTGCACTTGGCCATTGCACGTGTTGTTTTGCTCTAATTATTGGTCACTGTATGGAACAGGTGACAAATGCCCACATGAGAACCCTGTAAATTATTCCATGTACAGTCATTAGGAAAACAAACAGGAAAGGTCATTAAATCCTGGTTTTCTCTCCAGCCCCAAACAGATTTTAGCTGGTTTTGACATGTGTTGGAAAGGGATGGAAAGAGGTGAAAATACCTTACTGTTCATGAACTTCCCATTCTGTAAGTGTCCTAGTTTCAGGAAAAGAGGGGAATTTAAGGAAAATACAGTTGTTCTAAGACTAGATGCAGAATCTGGTTTATCTAATGATTTTGTCACAAGGCTCAATTAGGTTTCTTCCCCAAGTAAAAGTAAATGTGCTTACCAAAATATGTTTTCTGATCTTCAGCTAATACAGCTATATTGAATTAAAGCAGGAAAAGAAATTTCATTTCTGAACAAGACAGTACTTGCTGAAAAAGTGTGGCAAGACACCATTATAGTGAGCTTTCCTGCTACTGAAGTGTGGCATTACACCGAGTATTTAAATGAAGTCTGTTTTCACAGGCTCCCAGGGCCTAATTTGGACCTTAATTTGGGTCAGATTCTGTAAAAGACATAAGCAAAGGACTTTTTTTATTCCTAGGAATAGTAACTCTTGAATTTTTGCAAGATTATAGACCTGTCTGTAGTAAAAATTACAAATCATTTAGTTGGCCTCAGCGGAGCTGCATTAGTGAAAACAAGAAAAGATTCAGCATCTTGGAGTCTTGGTGACATTTCTGCTCTCAGACCTGTGTGAGCTGAAGATCCTGCAGCTTGCTCTTTGCAGTGGTGTCTTGTCATGTCATGCTTTCATGGTAGAACAACACTGCAGGCACAACATAGAAATCGAGCGGTTGCCATAGGACATGCTTTTCTAAAACTTGAGCTTAAACTCACCTCACCTCTAAATAATATCCCACTTTGTTTTATTTTTGCCTTTTAAAATTAGGTGTAAGTGCAACCTTCACGCTACTGGCTGTAAAGAAGAAAACAAAAGACTACTTTGTGAATGTGAGCATAACACAACGGGCCCAGACTGTGGAAAATGCAAGAAGAATTATCAGGGCCGACCGTGGAGCCCTGGTTCTTATCTGCCTATACCTAAGGGCACTGCTAATATCTGTAAGTAGTTCTGTATAATAAGGATATTTTATTATTACAATTCTGCCCCATATCATGACTCTGAAGGAAGAGTAATGCTTGCAAAGGTTTGTGATTTCTTTATAACTCAGTTTTTATAATTGGACAAGGTGTCAATCTGTAAGTGCTAATTGTAAGTATAAATCATCTGTGCCTCTCACATGGCTGTAAATAACTTCTAGGAGAACCACATGTTTACATCCATAGACACACATCCCTGGACACTGCACAGAAAGGAGTGCTAATGAGTGAAAAGATTAGGACTCTTCACATAAAAAACACACATGAGTGAGGAAAAGCAGTGGGAGTACCTACAGTACTGCTGCAGCCACGGTGCCCTCAGCTCTCCATTCATACATCCTTATTGTCTTGAGATTGGCAGCACTCTCAGCTCAACGTGTCAGATGAGGTCCTTGCTCATTTTTTGTCCATTTAAAAAAGCAAAAAAAAGAAAACTCTGGCCAGATTATTGATAATAATAACTAAAGATCTAAAGGTTGGGAAACATTTACCTGATGTTGACCTGCAGTCCAGATTCATATGTATTCTTGTAGATCAAGTGTTGAAGAGAGAAAGCAAGGGCAAAGCCTGAGGTTTTATATCTGCTTGTTTCCAGCTTGCAGCCACTCCACAACACACATATGTACTATTCCAGCATACTTCCATATTATCCAAAGGAAGAAGTTACTGACAACTGCATTTCCTGGACCTGGACAGGACAGGGTCAAAATCAAATATGGTGGTGAAAGAGAAGGCATGAAGACAAGTATGAGCATCAGTTCTCCCTTTCATGCATATATGAAATACACAGTGATTCAGAATCCTCCTGAACTGAGTAACAGACTTAAATTCCTTTGAAGAAAGGATCAAAAATAAGGATAAACCTTTTGACAGAAGTTACTAGCTTCTTTTGAGGAAAGAGTCCACAGTTTTGCACTGATTAAAAGCAAAACATTCATTTTAGAATATTAGATATAATAGTTTATTGAAAAAGTTATTTGAGAGAAACAGAGCTATGTATGCAGCTGAATGAAAAGTTTAAAACCAGGAGCAGTGTGCAATGCTCAGAATGTTATCTAAGACTTCAAAGCAGCAGCTGTGAAGAATCAAAACTCAGAAATAAAGATCATACAAAGCAGGACCTTATCAAGTAAAATGTGAGAGTAATAGACCAAGTAACAAACCATGAAGTGTGGGGGCATGAAATAATGATAAAATTCTTACTGAGCAGAAAAAAATGAACTTCCAAAAAGCCTGGAAAAACATTATGTAAGAGTATTCGCTTTTTTTTTTTCCTGTTATAAAAAGTGTGGCTCACAGAATTAATACTTTAAAGCTATGTTTGGGAAATATGATGAGATTTACCAGGTTGATTTTAGCTAAATGCAGCTTGCTGTGTCATTTACCTCATTCCCAGTCAGTTGAGCACACACCAGACGGAACAGTGGAATTAGCACCTACTGAAAGAGTGTCTGAAGCTTGTTAAAACAACTTTATGTTAAAAGAACACTAGTGAGCTTCAGCAAATACACAGTTTCATCAAAAATCAAAGTGTTTTGCAAATAATAAGTAGTCATTTGTGGGGTTGATGATGATGATAGCATCATGAAAACATAACCTTGTTTGAGCTGACGAATACTCCACTTACCCTCAAATCCTGACTTCAGCAGTGATCAGCAGCAGGAATTGATGGCAAACAGGAAAAAGCATGAAGGATTTCTGCTTCACCTTCTCAGTTAGCATGAATAAACTGGCTTTCTGAGCTGCACTGCAGGGGTTGCTTGCTGCCAAACAGAGAGACACCCAGCTGACACAAGTGTGACCTCAGCGATACCTTATGGCAATACATTTCATGTTTAAGTGAGACAATGGCATTTTATTTTGCTCACCTTAAATGTTTTTCTATGGCTAAGCCAATACCTCCTTAGATAAGGAAGGAACAAAGAATAATGGACCTCTGTTTACATCTGTTACACCATTTATCATTACATAGAATTGACCTTACCCACTCCTCCACTTTTTTTTTTAAATGACAAATCCTAATCTATTTCACCTTATCATAAAACCATGCCACATTTCTGGTCATCTGTGCTTTCTTGCTCTCTTCTGGTTCTACGATGTCATTTTTTTATTTGGTGATGCTAAAACTACACACGATATTCTAAACATGACCACAGCATGGCTCTTTTACAATAGCATTAAAATGTGTCTTGTTTGTATTTTGCTACCCTATGGATCAGTCCTTGAGTCCTTTTTTAAGACTGTACCACAGTTAAAATATTTCTTCTGGCCTCAAGGCTGACTTAAATGACAGGTCATATGCTACAGTAGTTACTTCAGAAACATCATATTTGAGTTCCTTTAAAATACTTCTTGGGGCAACATCTCCTCATGGCAATTCTTGTTCAATAACACTTACTTCAGATGTTAACAGACTTTGAGAAAATTCCTCAGCATGTGAGACTCTTTCTTTGTTGCAAACATCAGTCAAAACAATTTAGTACTCAATATTAAATTAATTATTAATTAGTCATAGTATTACCTTATTTTACCATCATACCTCAATTGCCTATCTTCCCAGTTCTCTCTCTGGGCCTCCTGCTTCTAGTGTGACTCTTTTACAAAAAATAATTACTAACTTTTATGTCCATAGGAAGTTGATTCTTGAAATACTGTAGTTTATATATAAATTGGCAGATTTTATGCTTTTTTTCCCCCTGTATCTTCTCCATGGAATAGACTTATACGTCTGAAGGGTATCTTTCCAAAATCATCTACATTCTGTTGTTTTCAATTTTGTGGTGGTTTGGATTTTTTTTCTTCCTTGCTTATAGGAGAGTTAATTTTTATAAGTTAAAAAAAAAGAGATGAGTTATATATGATTATTCTGAGCCTCTCATACACTTGTCTCCAGCTTTCTTCCATGCTGTTTGCATGCATATCTTTTTAGATGTTCTTTTCACTTCTCTTTTATCTAACTTGCTCATTTTCATTTCCTCGGTCTCTCAAAATTAAATATTACTGCAGTGGATTTTTTTTTATCCTTTTCCTTCTGAACAAGCATGTTGAGTTTCAGTCCAGAAGTGGTTCTCTGATAACCACTTCTTGAATTGCGTCCTATAAACTGTTTCAGAACTAAACCAGCTTCTCTTCTTGTGGGTTGTCTAATTCCTTGCTACAAGCAGCAATCATTTGTGGTATGTAAAAGCTCCGTTTCTTTTGTCACTTCCTGATTTAAGGCTGCCTGTGCTGGATCATATGAAGTTATACATTATTGGGTAAACTCTCTGCACAGTAATTTCACTTACCTTGTTTTTATGTCACCACCTCCATCGTGTGGTCAGCAATGCAGCCATGGTGTTACAGTCTCCATAGTCAGGTGTGGATTCTGAAATAGTTCCTGAAACATGTTGATAGAAGTAACTTCCCTTCATGTATTACTTCAGTTCCCTTGGGGCACTTTGTATAACCCAGTAATACTGTGTCCCTTTGATACTTCTCCTTCCTCCAATCTTCAAAGACCATCTTTTTCATCTAAGACAAAATTATTTTAAAATTTAAATATATTTGAAGTCTACATGAATATGCTTAAATAAGATACAGTTAAAAATAGTGGTATAAATGAAACACTTGGAATTTTTTTTTTCTTCTTTTCACAAAAGAAAAAGATATTCTTTCTTGAGATTCTCTGAATTTCTGACATTAGTTCAGATTCAACAAGAAGTTTAATGTCTATTTCCAGAAGGAACTTCTGTTATTTCCATTGCTCTGTTTCTGCCATTTTTTGTGGCCAATAAGACTTCATCATACCTTTTCAAGCTACAGCTCATGAAACAGAAGACCATTCCAGATTATTCTGTAGTCATAGCAGAAACTTGATACAAAGCTGTTTTCTTTATCCTTCTCATTTTAAGTTATCATGAGTTTTTCAGGAGAATGCAAAACATTTTTCCATGCTTTGCCTGTGAAAGACAGCAAGTACTCTGTTGTTTACTGGCACTAACAATATTTCTCTATTTGTCTCCACACAGCATTTATTTTATATTTCTACTCTATCTTATTGACTATTTTGTGATTACATTAGTTCCCTCGTGCTGCCACATTCTGTAGATAGTTTTTTCTGCAATATGTTTTGACACACAAAGTGAACTTATTGAATTTTTCTCTACTTGGTATTACAGGATAGCTTTTCTCCTCAGCTGAGGTATGTGTCTGACAGCACTAGCCCTTTTCTTCCCCCCATTGTTTAGATCATCTTTAGCACTTATGTTCTTTGCTCCATCAGACAGAGCTGTCTCAGACTGCACTGAGCTGCCATGGATCAAAGCCTGCTCACTTTGTGTCAGTCCCTTCACAACCAATAACCTGTGTCAGAAGTGCCCCACACTCAGCAAAACCCCTCCCAGCTGTTACAGGCCTTCCCTAATTCGTAGTTTGACATGAAACAAAGGCTTGACCAGGACATGGGAAACATTGGTGGCTCTCTGCAGCCAAGAGTCAGGCTGAGAGTCTCAGTGAGTTTACTGAATTTCTCCTGCAGTGGGTCCCCCTCCCATCGTACAGCTTCTGTCTCAGCAGCACAGCCTTAAACCTCCCAGAATGGGAAAAGACTTACGAGCATCCATGCAGCACAGCTGCCACAGGAACAGTCTCTGGCAAAATTTATGGCAGCTCCAGAACTGCCTCATTGAGGTTCAGTTTTCCCCATAAATATTTGCTGACACAAAACCATCTTGAAGGACCAGAATAAATGAAGTTGGCCAGGAAGTTGTGCTTTCTAATCAGGAATCCAAGTAACAAGCATTCTTCTAACTGAAAGAATCACACATCCTGCTTTCCAGTCAAAGCAGACTCAAAGTAGAGAGTGTCCCATTTTCTAAGGGCCCATTCCCCCAAGCAACTGGAAAAAGTTTTCCAGTGCCTTCTTCGTGACTCAATTTGAAGGAATAGAACACTTATGTTGAAGTTAGAAAATATTGCTCCTTGATGCTTTTGATAGTGTATTTCAAAAATATAAAAGGAAGATATTAATCAATAGTAAGTTACAAAAAAGTGAAGCTTCATATTGCTCCTATTTTATGTTACATATTAATCTTAGCCCATGAAGCTTACAGGAGGTATAAAGCCACAGGAACGTGTCAAAAGGCTGGGAAAGGCTGGGAAAGCCTAGTGGTGAGGGCAAAACTGCAGTGTATCAAGAGCATTCAGGTAAACAGGAGTCTCAGGAAAAACTGCAAAAATCTGCAAGCGATAAACTCATTTTCCTTCAACTGGGTATCCAGTGCAGTAGCCAGTGAAACATTGCAGGTACCTACCTAAAAATGATGCACTATAAATAACATGCTGTATTTGTTTTTAAATGGGGCTTGAAAAATTATCCTTCAGCACTCTCCCCTCTTGCATGACCCTGCTGAGCTGGTTGTTTGTGCTGGCTATGGTGACATCTGTTGCTGGGAAATGAATTACTTCCATACATCACTGGTTTCAAAAAACTCCATTTTTGCCATATACAGTGAAGAGGTGAAATGAAAGAGACTTCTGGTCCTTAAGCAGCAGCAGCATGGGAAGGCAGAGTGTCCGTTTTAAGATATTCAAAGTACTAAAAATGGTCTGAGTTTCAGGCTTTTCAAAGTTTCTAATAGTCCATCAATAAGTTATGATTACATGAAAAAAAATCCTTTGATCTCACTGGGTGTTTCCTAGACAGAGTTTTCAATACTGGTTTGGACTCACTTAAACATAATACAAAAAAGTCCAAATTTTAAAACATGTTACCCAATAAAATAATATTTCTTCTGTCCAATTTTTTTTCTGGTGATATCACTTGGGAAGGCAGAGGTGAGGGAAAACAAACTTCATCAAAGCAGTTCTTACTCTATGAATTCAAAAAATTCTCAGTCTTTACAGAGAAACAGCTGCAAAATTAACCGTAGCAGGAGTTCTGGGGCTCTCGAAATGAAACATTAAATTTCCAGAGTTTTCTTTCACTGTGTGTAGTCCTTTGTCTGAATATAGGTTTAACAATACATGAAAAGTTTGCTGCTATGATCATAATGATCAGTCCCTTTGAGGGATTACAAGACACCAGTATCATCGAGCTTCTCAGGGCTTTAAATTGCTAGAGAATTCAGAAGTTCTGAAATTGAAGCTGAGCATCTGATATTGCAATCGTGCCTCAATGGAAGAGCTGCAAAGGGAAGAAAGCCTCACTGCAGGGAGTGCCATCATGCTGCAGCACAGATATTCTAGCAAAAGATCAGATGAGGCATTAACATCCCTGCTCTGACTCTGCTATGAAAAACTCTGTATTTTGTTCCTGTTTAAGAGTCGTGCCAGAACCACACAAGGGCATTGACAATGGAGGTGCTCAGAGGGTCTGCAGGGTATGACCTGCCCTGAGACTGGAAGCAGCAGTGTGGTCCTTCTCATTGAAAGCTTGATCCATTTCCTTTGTGTTAAGGATTTCACACTGACACAAACTATAGACAAAATCAAAAACTTGCTTTCTTTGCTAGCATCTGATTTGCTTTTTTCTTCCATCTCAATAGCCAGCTCCATGGTAGCTAAGAGCTAAAGCAACCCATTTCTGGAAGCAGGGGAAATGAGAAAATTACAGGGCAGATGCAGAAGATCGTATGAAAGGAAAACACCAGATTTTTTTCCTCTCAAGTAATGCATATATATTTAGATGCACTTACAGTGAACATGTAATATACCAAACCACCACCCTCAAGTCAAGTCAAAAATAATAAATAGTATTAGTGACTTTCTCCTGCAATGTTTGCCATTTCAGGGGCAGTACCTACCTCTGAACTTCCTTTCCATGCTTTACTTGATGTCCCCTCACTATAAATCTAATACCACTAATAACCATTGCAGTGATTTCAACTGCAAGATAATTTAGGCTTAACATTGCTCTGGTTTAACAACTGAATATATGTAAATTCAATCCCTTTTGGTTTATTTACTCTTTATACCTTGCTCAATAGAATTGCCCATCAAAGGAGGTAATCAGCCTGATCCTTCATCTCTCAAACCTGCCCCCATCACTTCACTGCTGCAAAGTACTCACAGATTTCAGTACAAGCCTGATGGGAAACGACCCATGCCATGTAACAGACCAGCTTCATGCCAAGGGGGATGACCCCACAGCCTGTGGCTGTCCCCAGCAGTGGGGGATGACCCCACGGCCTGTGGCTGTTCCCAACAGTGTGGGGATGACCCCACGGCCTGTGGCTGTCCCCAGCAGTGGTGGCACATGCAGAGCTGTGCGCTCAGCCCCTCACCTGCCTCCACACTGACAGAGAGGGAGAGCAGAATGACACCTCCTGTGCCTCGTTACCTAAGGACTTGCACCAAATACAGCTCAGCTGAATTTAAGAGCTAGCCTCAATATGTAACTCCAGATCTCACACAAACACTCCTTCTAAGAATAATTTCCCCATCATATGTGTGGTTTTCACAGAGTGTTAATAGATCCTGCTTCATGGCCCTGCATAACCAGCTCCTTTCCAGACAAACTCAGAAGTGTCATTCTCACTCTCTTTAGTAAGAAGGGCATAAAGTAGTGCACTATCAATGCCAGTCCCCCACACAGGGATACCTGGTAGTACAAAAATCAGTCTGGTTACAGAAGACCACACTAACTAAGAAACTCTACAGAAATAGCAAAACAGCTTTTGAAACAGACCCTGAAGATCTCTTTGCAAGGTTAATACAAAGCCCTGAGGCTAGCAGGCATCTTGTGTTCATTATTCTTTGCCCGAGAAGCATTTATCACTGTGAATTCATTGAAAATTTTGAAGTACAATAATATGAGGAGATCAGACTTGCAGGAAAACCTCTTCCATTGCTACAAGCTGTTCAGGAGAGAAAGGAAAGGATATTTGTATGTGTGTGTAGGAGACAGAGGGGTTTGAGGCGGGGGAGGATACCCAGAGGAAATACAAATACCATTTCACAGTGCAAGTGTGAGTGTGAGAACACAGGTTTTATCTTTTATCTAATATTTGTGTAGGTTCCATGAGTGTATAAAGGAAAACTAATCCTGCTAATTTAAGCCAGCTACAATGACTTGCAAAAAATTAAACAAGCTCCTGTTGAAAGTTCAGGGAAAATTATTTGAAAATTTATTGTCTTTTTGACATTTAAAACAATTAATTTCTTTAACTATCCTAACTAAAAAAAGCACTTTTTCTTACTATTAGAACTGTGACAGCATTGTTCTATTATGATGATATTTGCATTTAGCTTTTGATACCTCATGGTGCTGAAATTTCACAAAATAGATGTTGATCTTAGCAGAAGTAGAAATAATTAGGCTTGCAAATGACATCTGAGTGTGGGCCCGGGTGAGCAGCAGGTGCTCACCTATAGTGCTCTGCCAGGGCACAGGTGCCATAGCATATGAAACCAGAGAGCTGCAGTTCTGACATGTGCCCCAGGACTGATGTGGTGAAACATAACAAATGTGGGTTTGGTCCCCATTCTGCAAATTCTGTTATTTCAGCATTGTCTTAACCATGACACAAGTTAGGAGTGTTCCCATCTTGACTCTGCAGCCTTGCTTACACTGAATATCATTTATTCTCAAGACATTCCTTTACTCCAGTCTACTTGATTGCAGAGTGAGGTCCATGCCATCTCTGAGTAAGGGAGAACTTCAAGATAGATGTTGAAAGAAGTGTAGCAGATGTTTAATGGAGAAACAGACAGATTTCTGCAACAAAATGCGTGCCACAAAAGTCAATAAAACTTAAAAAAGGCAAACTGTATTTAAGGAAGAGGATGCAAATATCCAGGATTTTCAACACTGATCTGCAGTTTCTGACTAACACAAGTGATGAGCCATAATGCCATTAACAATGGCATTTAATCTTAGGAAAAGAGCATTTCAGGAAAGATTTCATATCTGTGGTTTTGTGCTACGCACAAAGCCTAGGTTTCAGGGCAGACCTGACAAGAAGCTAGTTCTTGGGATTGCATTGTACAACATGAGATCCCACGCTGCCTATCCAGTAAAGGAGTTTTATTCCTCTACAGCCCCACCACTTATGGTAAATCTCACCTGCCTCTGGAATGGTTTCCTTGCATTAATTCAGTTTAGGAATTGAAACGAACACAGGAAAAAAAAAATAAATCAATGAAAGGCTTAATCAATAAGGCCAACCTTCTGCATTAGATTGTTTCACTCAATTACATTTCTTTTACATAGCTTAATTTAGATAACTGTCAGGTAAAAGAGGGAAAAATAGCTATATACAATGAATGCAACAGAAGGTACCAACTGATTTAAGCAGCTGGCCATAGCAGTTAGCAGTGCATCTATCCCTTGGTTAAATTACTCTCCCAGATCTGCATAATGCATGCATGACTGATATTTTTATCTAGAGCATTAAACCTAATGGCTGGTTAGTTGAAATACAAAACTGTTCTGAACAAATTCATGAAGTTCAGAGAGCTGGTATAGATCCCATCTGTCAATGCATTTTAGTGGTCCCTGCAGCCCCATACTGAAAAATCTAAAGACTCTGCATTTATAAAGGACTGGGCACATAATGGCAGATGCTTGAGTTTAACTATATACTGATAAAGTATTCTGAAAATATTTTCAGAATCTTAGATGTAATAGCTCAGCCAACTACAGCAAACAGCTAACTATACTTCTTTGTGTTTTCTTTCTCTACAGGTATACCCAGTATTTCCAGTATTGGTAGTAAGTAACCAAACCAGTATTGTTTTGCATTGTCATTCAGCTTCATGGATCTGATTTCCCACCATCCCTTTCTGGTGTAGATAACATTCCTCTGACCACTCACCCTGTGGTGCAGGGGCTGTGTATTGGCCTTCCTCTCTGGCATTAACATGTAACTGCTCTTATGTGGTCAGAGACAATGTCACTCCTTACATCTGCATTCAGCCCCAGATTTTCCGATCAATTCTTATCAGCAGATGAGCAGTGAGTCCTGTAAAACTGAGTGTGACACAAAGAATTAAGACATTGTTGCAGAGAAAATATTTGGTGAGCATCTTGAGAAAAAGTGTTTGCTAACAGCAGAAGTATAGGACCAATAATTTTCATGTATGTATACGTGTGTAAAAATTCAAAGAGCAAATGGAAAAGTTTATAAATGGAATAGCTTTCATTTCTATGAAGTAGATTAGCAAATGCAGCGTATCTGCTGGAATCTGCATTAACTCTAGTGGGCTTTGAACTCAGCTTTACTCCACAAAATATATTGAATTGTGTTCCTTCACAGAAAATGCTTTCCTGTATGCAATTAAAGGACCAAAATACTACTCTTAAGCTATAACAAAACCATGACACTGTTTTGTAAAGAACTACTGTATGAATGAAATGGATGATTACTTAAACAAAACACGTGGAGAGACCAAGTGCACAGCAGCTCAGCTGTGAGCCTCAGCTGGGCTCCACAGCTGAGGAGGGCACACAGTCATGGCATGTTAGTTAATTGCCAATAAAGCAGGGAGGGAGAAATGGGATCCTGCTGCGGCTCACAGAAAGAATACTCCCCACAGCCTCATCTTTGCTGATGCTTTGGACACAACTTGCATAATGCAGGACTATCACAGTTAAAAAATATCCCAGTTGTTAAATGCAATTTGCCATACCCGATATCCAACTGAAAAGTTTTTAATAACTTGGGCAAACCTGTCTCACTTCTTATGATGCAGGGTCAGGACTATCAGTTTACAATCAACTCAGTGTACTTAAGCACATGAATAGCACTGATTTGTTAAGCTCTAGACAGCCAAGTTAAATGCCATCAAAACTATCTCCCTTGCAAGTGAGAGCAGTGTTAGCAGCTGAATGCCACAGCATCTGTTTTCTGCTGTAAATAGCAAACAGCATCAGTGACAATAATGTGCAAATGAAAGCCTTCAATCTTAATAATGTCATTTGCCTGCCCCAGTGTCTCCTCTAGTATTTGTATGACTGCAGATTCATACTGATACGCTATTTTCAAAACTTTGTACTTATACATATATTTCATAATGAAAAAGATGAACTAAATTAAAGAGAATAAATTTATGTCACCGTTCTCAGAAGTATTCCTGCCATTAATAGCAGAAATGGGATGAATGGGAAATAGCTCTTTGGAGTTTGATTGTGCTGTAGTTTCTTAGTAGTGTGTTGCATGGTCTCTATGGTTGTGTTTTCACTTCACACTCCATACAGCCTTCGTCACCACATCTACCATTTCTGAGCATCAGCAGATGTTGGCCTTTGAAAACTTAATAGGGAAACTCAAATACTTTTTGAACAATGGTGAGCTGAAAGGATGCATTGTTGACCTCTTTGTATTTTACTCTGGGGTGACTAGTACAGCTTATTTATTACAAATGGAGAAAATTCTCTTTGATATTCTATAAGAAATACAAGAGTTTCTGCAAATCTATGTTTTATCTTTGCTGTAAATGTCTTGGAATAATATGTGGTAGAATTCAAAATATTTCTTGTCTACCTGAAAAGGGTGTAGTATGAGCATCTCTTCATGAGAAAAAGTAAATACTGATACTCTGCTTGTTTTTTCCATGTGTTTTTTTTTTAATAGCTCGGGGAGGAAATAACTCTACTTGCTCAATGTTTTGAACATCTTTCCTAAAACACAGGAATAGCAGAATTTTTTGTTAAACAAGGATAGAATCCATAAATTTATACTGTTCTCAAAGAGAATTTAACAGAAGTCCAATCAACACACAAAACCAAACAAGATCAATTAGTTGTGGCTGCTTTAATGGATTCTGCATGATTTTTGTTTGGTCTATGCTAATGCAGTATTTGTTTTCATATCAGCAGAGTTTTTTCCCATCTGGGGACAGGAAGTTACTCTTGAGAGATAAAGTTTGGGTTTCATTTTGCCTGGCAGCAAACACCTACAGGGGGGTATTGTTTTTTGTGTGCTCCCAGCTCTTTCTAGTTTATAAGGAGGATGAGGTTGGGGCAGGAGGGGTTAGAAAGACTAAACTTCCAGCATGCAAAGAAGATGCCACCTCAAGCAATCCTCATTTAACACTTTTTCAAGACTGCAACGCAAGCCAGCAAAGAAAAACAAAATATATTTACCTGTATGCACATATATGTATTATTCTCTATTTTCCTTTTTTGCCTCAAAGGATTTTGTATTAAAGCAGCACTAAAATTTGAACACGAAGAAAGAGTGGTCATTAGTAAACATCCTTTCTGATCATCTGGAAGAATACAAAACAAACAAAATCCAGAGCTTTCCCATTAAGGTCATTTGTACCTGCTGTTGTCTATCAGTTGAATAATAGGTTCTCTGACCATTTCCAGCATTCTTGATTACAATGCTGGCCCTTTCAGCATTTTTCAGCCATGTCTGAAAAAATACTGGTGAAAGTGTTAGCAATTAATGAGTCCCAAAACCATTTCATAACTTTAAGCAATGCTTACCTACAGTGTGTAAATACTCTGAAAACTACATTATTTTACTTGCTAAAATAATGACTGTACAATTTTATGTAGCCCAGTGCATCAGAATGTTCATTATTGTGACCAAGTACCAACATTACTAATCTGTACATGTATGCCTTCAAAAAGTTGAATCCTCTAAACTACTGCTTCTATCTTTTTTCCTGTAAAGCATAACTCCACTAATTATGCTAAACAGTTTGTTATAAAGGGTATAATTAGATAGAGGATAGGATAGACATGATGTGCAAATAGCTCTGTGTGGGTGATTATCACCTTAAAGCCTGCTGCTGGCAGATGAGTCAGAGTTTAGAGACAGACCGTGCACCCAAGTGCAAGATGCAATCACAATAATCAAACGGTATTTTCTGCTTTGTTCCCTATGTTTTTGTGCTTCCTTATAGCCAATTTTAAATTAAGAGACTTTTTTTATGATAATGAATGCAAGACACAGAAGTTAAAAAAAAAAAGACTGAATGGGCACTTTCTTATTTTATTGTTTTCTTAACCTTGAAAAATCTTGTAGATATTCTTCTGGAGATAAAATACTGTCTGGATGAGTATAGCTTTATTTGTTTTTCATATTTGTCACAAAATTTTAATGTGGTAAATATGTATCTTAAAAGGTTGTGAGAGCAAATAATAGTGGATTTTTTTTCCTTTTTTAATAACAACACAAAGTATTTTGGACCTGATTTTGCCCTCTTGCAGTAACCAAGAAGTTCTCTCATTAAATCTGCAGTCATGTGATCAAAGCCATTACCATGCCAAGCTCTGGACTAGAGTATATACCCAGCACATGTCACCAGGGTATAAACATGCACAACCTTTCTATTATTATTTGAGGTCAAGTTTAAAAGAAAGCTGTAGTGTTGAGAGACCACTAAGATATTTATCTCCTCAAAACATTCAAGTATTGTCTTCAGACTGTATCTATTATTTTGGACATATTAGCAAAATGTTCTCATTTCAATTTAATTTTATCCAAATCTGACCTTTTAATAAATAATATTGTTAATCAGGCTTCTAGTCTAGGGCAAACACCTTATCTAGATAACTGATTATAATATCGAGCCAGTATTTGTTTTCCCTCCTTTAATACTTTGAAGCACTTGGAATCTTTTGCTTTAAAAATTAGATTTTCCATTATGCTGAAAGACTACTGAGCTGAAAGAAAACACAAACAGCCTTTGTGGTACGATGTGCTCATTTGAATAATGGATGGGAAAGAAATTTACATTCCAAATAAATCCATTACAGGTAGTTTCACCTGGTAGGATTCACAACAAAGCCAGTTTTCTTCTGTATAAGCTCCTATATAAGCTTCTTCAGCTGTATGAGCTGGGGTGTGACCCCTGAAGGTGAGGGAGCAGAAACCACCTCTTTGCAGTGATTCTGAGGGCAGGGATGGAAATCACCAATCATGCCCCAGGGAGCACTGAGAGGTCCTTGGGATGGGATTTGGGGGAGCCTTCGTTTCACATTTGGTTTTGCCAGATCCACCAATTTTAACAGATAAGAAGAGCTGTGCTCAGCAGTATCAGAGACATGGCTACTAACAGTTTAGAGTTGTTTCTCTTTCCAGTTTATTGTCATTTTCTTGATTTATTTTAAATCAGTCTATCAGTCAAATAGTGTTTTCAGTGCTTTTTGATTTGCAGTAATATATGGAAAATTACTCAGTTCATAGTTGTCTTAACCATTAATAAATAATCAAGTGATAGGGTACTCTAGAAAATAAGATATCAACATTTCAATATGTACCATGGTACCCATGCAAAACACATGGCACTTGCAACATGCAAGTTGAGCTCAGTTACTCAAGGAAGCTTACAGAGAGCAGACACAATCCAAAAAGATACTTTAAAATCTAATTATCTATAAAGCTTGGGAAAAATTGCCAGGAAAAAATGCATTTCTATGTTACCCTCTCACCTTTTTCTTTCTGTTCCTTAGACATGTAATCAGTTTATTTCACAGAGTCAAGCAAAGAATGAGGTTTCCAAATCAGCCTAGTGATATTTAAAAATAAAAAAAAAATCTTGATTCACTGTTCATCAGTTGTGAATTACTGTACAATAATTCCAGGCGATCAGCCAATTTTGGCATTTTTATAGGAAAAAGCAGAACCAGTCCAAATAAAAATGAACACAATCCCTGCAAACTATCAACAAAGTAATTCTCTATTTTTTTATGAGAATGTACCTCATTCTCATGAAAATGTTTAATTCCAAAAATACCTGAATTCATTGTGCACTTCTACAAACATTTTAGTGGAAATACTCAAAACTGAAGAATTCCCTCAGCCCTCACTATTTTGAGAATCAGCCAACAATTTGTTCAAATCAGTGGATTTTTTTCTGATATCTGAAAGTTTCCAAAGATGGATCATTGGATTATCTTCTTAAGCCTCTAAAAAGATCGCTTTCTTTTTTACTCTACAACAAGTGAACACATAAAGGACTAATTACATTTAAATTCTTCCAACAGTTATAAAAGCTGTTATGGCTGAGGAGCTACCATAAAACAACCACATCTTCACATTTATGCAGAATTCTTCTTTCTTCAAAGGAACAGGTATGAAACTTTCTACATTGCTCCAAGAAAGATTGCCTAATATTGGCCAAGTCTTTTTTTTAACTTAATAAAATAAAGGGTTGATTAAAAAAAAAAAAATCAGCATTTCTCTCTTTCAGTGATTTAGATTTTGCAGTTTAGTGAAAGTGATAAAAGGCAAATTTTATGTGAGGTAGATCATCATAACTTCAAAAAGACTAAAGGAGATAGAAATGCTGTAACAACAATATCATGGTGCTTGCAAGAAGTGGTGGAATACAATCTGATATAAACACACTTGATTACTCCAGCAGCTGCTAAACCTGCCAGTGATTTCAGTTATCTGCCAGATATTTTTTAGTAATCCTAAATTTTTGTCCAATATTAGCACCTAAAACAACTGTCATAACTCCTCTATCCTCAGCAGACATCTATAATTTAGAACAGATATTTACTGCTGCCTACTCATGGTTTAAAATAGGCAGTGGCAAGGCCAGTTCTGGAGACATGAAGTTCTACTGAATCATTAAGTTTATACTGATACATTTTTAATTTTTTTTTTGTTTGTTTTAAATGGAAAGAAGTTAGAAAACATCTTAATCAGCATATCTCACTAGGGTTCCTTATTGTTATTAAAAATTAAATTAATAATTATAGTTGCCAACACAAGTGCTCCCTGTCTGCCACTAGTGAGCATTATTTAAGACTTACAGATTTATGAGTAGTAATTTTGAGCAGATGCATTGTTTGTGGGCTGGGCCAGCAGAATCCCTCGAGGAGATGATGGGATCTGTCGGCTGCGGGGCGCAGGTGCCCAGGCGGCAGCAGAGAATTCCTGTGCTCCATTCCTCTGCTCCCATCCCTGAGGAGGGATAGCCCCTCACACTGGGAATACATTTTAATTTTACTGCCAGCTCAGTACTTGGTCGGAGTGAGAAACCAACAAAATGCCAATTAATTTCTGCCAAGACTCTGACAGGTTTTTTTCATGTGCAGCTGTCTGGTTGGAATTAGGCTGAAACTACCCATTCATTTCCTTTAGTTCCCCAGTTTGAAACCATGATGTAGCCCATGGTGCAGACTGTACTTCCAGTGAGTATTTGAGACAGGTTTTCTTAGTTAATACCAGAAGTAAGGGAAAAAAAAAAGATAGGAGAAAAAGGAAATTATCATGCATCTAATAAATATAATGCAGTTAGTTTTTTCCTTACTTCATGAAAGTAAGATTTTCTCCCAGTAGTTACTTTCTACATATAATTGGCTTTGGAACAATAGCAACTAAAAATGCAAAAATATCCAATGCAAATTTAAAATGTCATATCTGATTTTCTGCTCAGTCACACAGATTGCATACCTCCACTGTTAAAGATGCCTACAGTAGCTTCACTTTTAAATAATAACACTCAAACATACATTTAGAAACTCTCTTTCACATTTCTTAGCCTTGTTTGCCCAGAATAACTGTCATGGAATAATTTACAGTAGATCGAAATAGCACATCTTATAGAATACCTACACCAAGATTCATTTATTATTCTGGCAAATAATGATTCTAATTACAAAATGCAGTTTCCAGACATGGAACTGTTCTGGAAAAGACTGGTTTATCTAGTCAACTTCTCTATAAATAATTACCCTTAGTGGTAATCACCAAGGACTAGAAATATTTTCACAGGTTGCTGTGAAAGAATAACTAGCTGCTAAATGAATCTTCCCAGTGCCTGTTCAAAGGATGACTCATCTGCTCCAATATACATGTGGGAATGACAGCCAACTTTCTTTGACTTGGACATCTCACCTACCTTTTCAGATAAAGCATTTAAAGTCATCTCCATTTAAAAAAAAAAAATCAAAGATTTGAAGAAAGACCTTTATCAAGAAACCTGTAATCTTGATGGAAATACAGGTCATGAATAAAGGATATGAGAAAAAGATATCCTCTTTACCAAAGATTGAACAAAGCACATAACAGAAGCATTAAGTCTCAGGAGCATCGACCATATTACCAAGCAGCAGCTGGTCTCAGCTGGATATGACCCTTAACGACCTCATCTAACTTTAAAGTTGACCCTGCCATGAGCAAACTGTGGAAATAAATGACCTCCAGAATTCCCTTCTAAGATGGTTATAATTATCAGTAATAACCAGTAATAATCACTAGTAATAATACTTAAATGGTATTCTCCAGGCACAGTAAACATGCTCTTTATTGTTTTGGGTGCCCATTAAGAAACTCAGTTCAGTGTTAGCTAATTTAAAGGATCAGGGAATTTTTAATTATTTTGCAGTAAGTCACAACCTCCATTTTAAGTAAGTTTGCTAAAACAAGCACGGATCTATAGCATTTAAAGAATCTCTAAGAAATATGTAAATTGTTTTTTTCTGCCTTACAAGGAGTGATTTTACTTAGACACAAGATTACTTAAGAGAAGTCATAATCAGGATAAATTATATGTTAAATATTACTGATTATATCATAATCAGTTTGATTATGTAAAGTATCTGATTTCCTACATAGGATCTACAATTTATTAAATGACACATTCCAGAGGCTTAGTCCTAAAGCATTACAAAGGCATTGAACACTATGAATTTTACCTCTGGTAATACCTCAGCCTTTTCAGTTGACGATCACTATACTTGTGAATTTTTGTAGCACGTGTGCCACACAGTACTCAAGAACAAAAGTAGGATATTGGGAGCTCCAGGCTGAAATGTGACCAGTTTTCTGCAACAACTCTGATGTTGCACAGTGGCTAAAAGAAAAAAAGGCTCAGGGGACAGCAGGACAACAGAGTGCATAATGATTGCTTTTCCTTTTTTACGTACCAATTTTTACATTATGTCTAATGTCCAGTCACTTTAAAATGTTTAGGTCAAGTCTTAAATGCTCCTAAAGCTACCAAAAATTTTAACAGGGAATGAACTGTGCAAGTAATTTGTCAGTGAGTGTTTGAGGAGGAGGAATGTGGTCTCTCAGGGGCATGGTAGCAGTCTGTCAGTGGAGGGGATGAGCTTCCCACACCACCTCATGAGGTACAGCTTGTAGAGACTTCTTGTCATCCACTCTGACTGGGGCAGTTGCACTTCCTATGTGTGGGAATTGGTGGATCTGACCTGTAGAGGCAGGTTAATTTTAGTCAGTACATAGACTGAGAATCTACCAAACTGACTTTGTTTTTCTTTCTTCTGTTTTTTTGATTGATAAGGAAAAAGCATAAAAATGCAAGAATCTGATGCAATTATGTGATTATATTACAACCTGACCCATTCAATTGCAGAAGGCTGCCTAACAGTAGAGTGCACAGTGCAGGTCCCCATCCTTTCCTACAATTGTTCTCTGTGTGGGAGCACTTTAGGGACAGAAAGCCCCACCCAGACAATTTCTTTTCGCCCTTACCAAATGGATCAGAGGATGCTATGGGGTGCTCTCCTTCTATGCCAGATATTTGAAGCCCCAGTCCTTCTGTCATAGCTTCCTTAGAGGTTTTCCACTAAGATGGATGTAACAGTGAAATAACACCATCCTGATAAAGACACACAGGCCTAGCCCCTTGATGCCAACCAGGTTATGACAGCTGCAATCTACTCACTACCCAGCTGAATTCGAGATAACTAGAGGTGAAGGAATAGCTCTCTCCCCACTAGTACCACCACAGTGCGGGCTGATGTGACCCTTCCTGTTTGGTTCAGACCAGACACAACCACTCCAGTACTCAGAGAAGATGATAAAAACATGGTCCAAATCTAATGTTCAAAGCAAAGCAGATGGAAACACAGAAAAAAGTTTTCTTTCCTTCCCTATAACCCCATCCCCTTTCATCTCCAACACCCAGCACCATTGGGTTGTCACTCCCCACTTCCCTGGCCCAGTAACTCATTAACTAAAGGAGATAAGGCTCAAAAGAGACACAGCTAATTCTTTTGCTCACACAAAAGTTTCATGCAAGTAACACATTTTGTAGAACTTATAAGAAATTTAGACATTTAACGTTATGACACANGCACAAAAGTGTGAGAGCCAAAGAAAAGGCCCACTCTACTGGTAAATATATTTCGTTTGATAAGAGATATGCAATTCACTCAAAAGGCCCTGAAACAGGATGTTACAGTAAGATATGTGTCTTTGGTAAGAAATCCATATTTGTCTGATACTGTCGTTTTATCTCTGCAGAGCAGATTTAACACAATATGTTCCTGTTTTGTTCCTGGTGTTAGAACCATATATATTGGCCTAGGATATCTTCTCATCACGAAAAATTGTATTTTAAGCCACAGAAGAGAAACTGTTATGCACAGTATTTTATGTCCATTTGGTGTTTTGGGAATCATCAATTGCTTGTTTTCTTGTTCACTGTGGAGTCATGTTCTGTTCTAGTGCAACTAAGACTAGTCCAGTAATAGCTGTGTGTAATCTCTGTCTTTGTCCATATGCTTGCCTGTTCAGAACAATATCACAGATGTAAATAACAAAACCTGATTTTTCCTGATGCATGCAGATCCTCCAAAGTTTGATAGGATATGGCCGAATATTTCTTCCCTTGAGGTTTCTAAACCAAACCAAGGTAGGATGCTGTAAAATTCCTAGTGGTCTAAAGATACTGAAATTGCAGTCAACGAGTCCCACATGGTGGCAAAAGTAGTAACAATGATAATCCAACTCATT
The DNA here is from genome assembly GCA_013400515.1 of Erpornis zantholeuca. Taxonomy (NCBI): domain Eukaryota; kingdom Metazoa; phylum Chordata; class Aves; order Passeriformes; family Timaliidae; genus Erpornis; species Erpornis zantholeuca. The sequence continues at coordinate 80,742 of VZTN01003440.1, read as the reverse complement.
TTCCTCTGGTACTAAGTAATGCTATTCTGTGAGTAAATAACTATAAAACAAACCTTACCTGAAAGGGAGTCTTCCAGCAGTCACACTGTGCACATTACTGCAAGCATGGGAATAGTAGAAACACAGATTAAAATCTGTGATACACAGAAAGCCCAAGATCATTTTGGACTTGTTTAGATAGCACAGTCTATATTTTGAGTAAGTTTTAAGTGAACAGAGGTTGTCATTGTCTACATCAAACCCATTTTAATGTCTTGTTTCCACTTTGTTTTCCCAAGTGAGCTGAGAAGCATTCTCAGCTTTCATGCCATGCACAATACAAGCAAGTTCTCTGCAGGACAGACCCATGGTTTTCTACAATTTGAGTGCTACACAAAAAATTACTCACAGACTGTGGCATGATGATGAGCACTGAAAGAAATAAAATTACTTTTTAAGATGACTAATAAAACTAAGATTCTTTGTTAGTTGAAGAAGTATTCAGCTATACTTCACATTTCAAAATGATTGCTCATTATAAAAATAATGTCCTTTTGTTCTTCTTATTTATTGCCCTTTCCTCTCCCAGAAGTCCCTGCAGAAATCTGGCCTGTGGCTTGCTTTCATGTTCAAAGGGTGTCTTTTCTGTGCTATAGAGGTGGAGAATAAAATTAATGAAAAGGCAGTCTAGAAAATAGCCACTAAACCAAACAAGATGTATTGAGAATCTGTTGGGAATTACACTGGAAGGGCTGTAATTAAAACTATGGATCACAATCACCAAATCAAACATATGCATGTGCATGTGAAATCTACCATGTTATACGTGCAAGTCTCTACGTGCCCAACAAAATAGAAAATAGTGATTGATCTGTGCTGTCTGTAAGGATTAGCAAGGTACTTTAGTTCAGATTATTCACATATATTTAAAACTAACTATCCCTGATAAAATAATACCTTGCATTCCAATAATTTCATTTAGCTCATGTTGTATTTTCCAAGTTTTTTGCATGTGTTTTTTAAATAAACAAAAGAAAAAAAAGTCCATCCAGATTGATCTTTTTTCCACTGCTCTCGGTAAGGATTAGCCTGTGTTATTCAGAGGAATTTTAAATCAAAACATTCCCAATTAAATGATACTTAGCATTTTTAATGGATTTCATTGCTTAATTATACTGTGTGTGATCTAAGACCTAACTTCATTACAAAATACATCTTGAACAGCACAGAACTATTCAGTGTTTCTTCCCCAGAAATAAGAGTTTAAGTAAATTTAGTTTTGACATTTTGGTAGGGAGCACAAAACACAAAAACTTCAAAGCATTTCTATTGAGCTTTTGTGTGTTTGCAGCATATTGTTACAGTATTTAACATATAGTGTAAATTAAAATTCAGCTAAGGATAGTGTATGAAAATAATGATTACAGAAATCTGCCTATATCTAATTTATTGTGGGCTTTAGGTTTATACTATTTGGCCGGAATAAATATGCATTAAAATTCAATAAAACCCTTTTCAGACTACTCTGGTTAGCATATAGTCATTTGTCATGGATTGGGAGAAACCACAAAATAATCTCTTAACACAAAACTGCCAAAGTGCATGGATGCGAATTACATTCCCTTCTTGATCTTGGTTATTACAGCTCAACTGATTCAATAATTCATAGTGTATAACTCATTTTCTGTAACATTCACCCTTTCCTTACAAAAAAATAACCATTGTTAAATTGAAAAGTTAGAGAATAAAGATGTTTATTTTAATATTTTGATTTTTTCCTATATCATACTTTTTCTAATTTGCTGTTCATTTTATTACCTATCCAGTTGCTCCCAAATTAGCTATGTCAACTGTTTCTTCTGTTCAAGTTGCAAACCACAAGAGAGGTAGGAATTCTAGGATTCATACAGTGATCCCATAGTGCTCTGTGTTGTGAAAACATTGCACTGTATGAATCTGGAATATCTGTGAAGTGTACCCATTAGTTTACTGGTGAGGCATCTTCATTGAATACAACAGAAGCATTAAGTCGCATAAACATAAGCCATACAAAGAAAAAGAAATATGCTTCTTAGACAGTTGTTGGTGGCAAAATAGAGTGACATGGCATTTATTTTTAAAGGAGTTAAATGCATGAATATGACTATTCAGCTCCTTGCTTAGAAAGCAAATGTTTACAAGAGTCTTGTTTTCCTCAGTGATATGCATAAATTGTAAAAGAGGAAACATAAGCAGATTAGTTGAGGGCAAACAATCCATAAAACATCAATTGTCCATGTCCTCAAGAAGTATCTGTAAATGCCATGGAATTTAATGCATTGTTGTGTCTTTTAATGCATTGTAAATGTGCCTTATGTCTTCATTTTATTGTAAGTGTGCAAATTCAGGTGCAGGCATTGCATTTTGAACTGATGTTCCAGTGTTTTATCAAAATAATGGAATTATATGGACATAATAAAGGATGCCAATATTCTCTCTGACTTACAGGCAACCTGTTTCATTTGCATATCTGTCATTCACAGTCTGAACCCTGAGATCTTTTCATTGTTTTTCCTCATCAATTTATCTGTAAAGAGTATGTATGAAGATGTTTTGTCTTTCTGTAGCTATTGTGAATATCTCATTATTCATGAAATACATATTAACAAGGAAAAGGGTTATTAAGAAATGTTTGAACTTAGTTTGACCCATTTGATGAGATCATGGTAATGAGCAATACTGTTTGTTATGAAGCAGGTAATTTCTAAGGTTACAATGAAACCTCCTTTGTTTGCCTTAGTGTATGGAGGAGGAACACGGAGTGACTGGAAAATGAAAAAGAAAAAATAATCTAATGATTTGTGAATGCACTTTTCTTGAAACATGCTTTGTGCTTTTAATTAAAAAGTGACACTGATAGCTGTCTCATGCAACCTGTCTTAGTTTAGAAATTATGCTACCCTTCCATGTGTGTTTACCATTGTTTCATGTGATGATATTTCATGTTTTAATGGTTGCAGCTGAAGCTTCAGCTGAACCTCATCCCCACAATAAAAGTATCTCAAAATCATCTCAAAGATGTAAATGCATAGTATTAGAATGGGGGGAAAGTTTTCTATTTATAGAAACAAAGCAATTAGATTGTCAACCTCTTAATGAGCCTCCTTCAGTGGGTAATTTTATCATGTTTCCTGCAACAGGATCAAGATTGTTTCAATAAAATCATTGCATTGGAAAATAGTCAAGGAGGCTCAGAGAGTCAATGCTTCTGTGAGTTTGCAAGGGATTTGACAGTTCCTGAAGCATCCAAAAACAATGATCACATCTAACATGGCAATCCCTTTTTCCTTCACATTAAACCTATCTAGCTATCATTACCTCTTCTCTGAGATTTTAGTTTCTGAACCATTCACTCCTTATTGTTATTCAACTTATCTGTGTCTTTTCTGACATGTGGTACTCAGAACTGAAAGCAGCATTTTCTATCACTGTAAGAAGCTCGTGTCATTTCACAATGGTTGGTAAACCATTTGCAGCCTGATTTTGACACTTTGCCCCATCTCTTTCAGTGACTGCCTGACTTTGCCAGTGTGTGAAAGTGCTTAGGCTGCTAGCCAGAGCTGTGTGCCTAAGGACCCTAAGCTGTGCTTCTGACAGGCCTAACTTTCTGGTTAAGGAGAACCACATGATAAGCTAGAAGGGCCATACAGCAC
>VZTN01003440.1:2506-77059 GCA_013400515.1 Erpornis zantholeuca | reverse complement strand
AAGCTAGAAGGGCCATACAGCACTGACAGCTTCCCAGCTGGCACAGTTCTGCAGGCAATTCTACATGCTATGTTTGAGTGGTTTAGGGTAGCACCTCATGTAGCCAGAAGAGAAACTAATTCCATTTTGATCATAGGAGGACTTTTTACATAGCTAAGTTTTGTAACACAGTGAAAAATGATTCAGCAACCAGGCCAACAGCAACAAATTATTGCACTAACATGGTGGGGCAGCAGCAGGGAAGCAAACATTATCACAAAATTGATTTAATTGTTACTTGCCATTTCTTTTTTTTCCTTTTGCCATTGCTAATGTTTGATCAGAGGTTAGACTTTTTTTTAGTTAACTGTAGTTTTTTCTACACCATGTAGCATTGCCTGGTCTGATCAAGACTCCTAGAGCATTCCTGTACCTTAGCACTAGGTAACTTTGAGACAAAGGTTTTGTTTCACACAGCACAGTTGTTACAAAAGAGCAATACTCATAGAAATGCAACCAAGTTTAAGAACTGGTCTCGTTTTCCTTTCATGTTGATGATCCGTGACTGAACTTGGGCAGTCCTGCATAAGTTTAGGAGTATGTGTGTACATAACAAGTGCTTCATAACTATTAGATGTTTCTTCACTCCAAATCATAGCTTGTTACAGAGTGAATTGCTTAATGTGCAGCTTTGTTTCTTGTGCTTTTGTAATTGCTAATTATGTGTAGTAATAGTAATATTATTGGAGGTCATATTGCAATTTCAGAGTGGTAGTAGAGTCATTCATTCACAGAATATTCTCAATTTCTTTCTGCTGCCTTAAATACAAAAGATAATGTAGCATAGTCAGCTTTTCTTTATAGGCAAATTATTTCCTCTAAATTCACCTGGAGTATGAAAATGTTTAGCAACAAGTCCTTTGTCAGACAGAACAACTAAAACAGCCTTGCTTCTAAACCCAAGATTCAGAAAAATCAGATTGCTTATCACTAGTAAGTTGTTTTTATTTTAAAAATCAAACACATAAACACAATCATAACAGTTTTCCATGACTCCTGTTTGCTAGTGCTAGTTTCCACTTTTAGATCTCAACTGCTGCACACAGGCAGTTTTCACTTGAGCAAGATGGATGTACTTGGGGAGAAGTGCTGCAGGGTGGCTGGCTGAGATGCTGAATCAGACTGACCAGCTGCAAAAGACAACCAACATTAACATTTTTTTCCTCCCTACTCAATTTTGTCAAATGGTAACATACTGAGACTGATATGTTTTCCTGTACTCCAGCCATTACTGGTATCAAAATTATCAGATTAGCATGAACCACAAAACACTGGTTTAGCAGAATAACATTGAAGAGAACAAGAAATTTATGTTAACTAAATGTGTATATGTAAAATGGATTAATGTTTTCTGGCAGCAGAAAGGCAGCTCTCAAGATTGAAACATATGTTGTGCTAAGTGTCTAAGAAAAGATGTAATCTATTTATGTTGCAATCTATTTATGGTCCAGTACATCAGACAAAAGCCAAAGACATATCCATGTATTAGGAGGACAGAGCATACTCAGAAATATGTACTGGGACTGTTGTTTCTCTACAAAAACACAGACAGGCACGAATACTGTATGTGATACCCTACTCCACCATCAGTGGGATGATCTGGTGCCCCAGCATAAGCAGGAGCATACCAGAGGAAAGGCAGCACAGGGGACTTGGCCTCTGTCATGTATGGAAACATTTTATACCCTCTGCTACAGCTTTATCCACTTACAAGATAAGTTAACTTCAAGACCTCAAAGCCCTTCCAAGTCACTGCATCCAGTGCTTCATTATTGCAGGAAACATCCTGTAATTTATTCCACCAGTTAATAAACTACATCTGTAGTTTATTATGCATCAGTGTTGTCTGGATACAAATGGAAAGCGTTGGAGAACCTCACTGCCCTAATAGTTAGATACCATCTCCTAATTTCCAGCTGATATTTCTCACTAGCCAGTTAACACCCCTCTGTTCTTGTGCCAGTGTTGTCCATTGGGATGGCAGGAGGCTTAGCTCCTTGCTGTATTTATAGCCCAGTGATATCTTCTATCATCAGGTTCCTAGACTAAACAAGCCAAATTTTCCTAGTCTTCACTTTTTAAATAGACTCAACTTCTCTCATCATCCTACTAACCTTTCCTGCATTCATTCTGGGCTCATAATCCCAAGAGTTGAGTGACCAGGCTTACATAGGTGTTCTACACAAAGCAGAGCTGTGTCTTCCACAATGTTATTGATACATTTCTAATTTCTCCTTCATTCTGCATAAAGCCAAGCATTGCTTGGGATTAAAGGCTAAAAGGCATTCTATATTTGATGAAGGTGTTTTTTGTAAGTGGCTGTCATGCCTACCTCATTTCAGATGGCTGCAGTAAGCATGCTTTCTAGTCAGTACACATTTCAGAATTTTCATAATCTTTTCTGGCCCAACTGTTTTTCACCTCCGAATACAAAAATCAGTTAATGCTTACCTCAAAAGTAGAGTTGATGTAGTTCTCCAATAACTGTCTTCCTACCTTTTCTTCACTGTTAATCGTTTTAGGAGGTGTTGGCCAAAATTGTCAAACTAGAGATTTGTTCGGCCTTGAAATAAAATAGTCTGGTTCTCAAGGTGCCTACCAGTTATAGCACCCCCAAGTACAGCAGCATATTTGAATACTCAGCATTTCTGTCAGGAAAAAAAAAAGCTTTTCTTTTATTTACAGTTGTGGATTTATGCATAATGAAGTTTGACAATTCTGTCCACTGAATTTAACATTTTTAATATGAGGAAGTTTTTCCCGGGTCTTGGTTTATATTCATCTCAAATGTGCAAAAATATGTGCATTTCTCTCAGCGGAAACTGAGCCTCCAGTAACCCTGAAAGGTTTACAACTGCAAATGCTTCAGTTCCATCAGGTCTGCCAACAACAGCCAACCTCCGACGTCATGCCATGGTTGTCGGGTCACGCTAACCTGCCTGAAACCAGCTCCACTTCCATTGCAGATAAACATCTGCTGCTGCCCATGTTACATTGATTAACATGTATGTGCCATTCATTCATACTTCTGCTCATGGTTCATTTTTACTAAGCATGTAATGTGCTATTACTCTGCTGCTGTATACACTCTGTATACATTTCTGTTCTTCCTTGAAAGACTGTGAATGCTTCGGGCACTCCAACCGGTGCAGTTACATCGAGCTGCTCAATACGGTCATTTGCGTGAGCTGTAAGCACAACACTAGAGGTCAGCACTGCGAGTTATGCAGGCTGGGCTACTTCAGAAATGCTTCTGCTGAGCTGGACGATGAAAATGTTTGCATAGGTCAGTCCCGGGATAACTGCTCCTTTTCTTCTGTGCCTTTTCAGCTCCTGGCAGCTGCTAGGGACCACTGCTGCTTACTTGCCACTTAAGCCAGAATGAGCTTTTTCAATGGATAAGAACATCTGTGTGGACTTCTCACCTCATTTCTATTGCCCCGGTAGCCCCAAGGAGGCATTTTGAATCCATAAATGATGGCAAACCTCTCTGGCTACAGGTCCTGGGTAGACTTTCCCCAGAAGCCCATGAAAAACTGGATGTGCTGTCCTCACACAGGAGGGAGCCACACTGGGGTCACATGTGAAAATCAAGGGGTTGAGTCTTAAATACCTGTTCCCAATCTGACTTTTGCAATTACTAGTATAGACTGTTGAACACTTGCCTGGGGACCTGCAAAACTTGCCAGCTGCATCAAGAGGACATGGGAAGGGATCTCTGTTAACCCCTTTTATTCATTAAATTTCACAAAAACTTGTTGCAGCTAATTCTGCTCCCAGATGCAGGTTGTAAATGCAGTGTTACCTCTCCTCTCCTTAGTGGAGAAACTGAAATGGTGCCCATGAGGCCAGGAACAGAATTTGTCAAATCAGTGTGACATGATGTCAATTTAGAAAAGGGATTCCTAGGTGAAAACAGTGCTTTAGAACAAGCATCTACTATAAATTCTCAAACTGCACAATTAGAGAAAATGTCAGAATATAGTAAGAAAAGCATATTAGGAAAAAATTTAAGATCTTTATCACCCTAGAAGTATATGCATTGTTCTCATGTCACCACAGACAGTATACAGCACATGTTAGGACACTTCAGGTGAAGCCTGAACATAGTCAATAAAGGAGGCCTTGTACAATGGCCAGTAATTAATAGGTACCCACTAAAGATATTCTAATAACAAACAGAGGTGAAGAATTTAACTATATAATGTTTCTTATAGACATAAGCATCAGTAGGACCTGTTCTGGATTTTCATTGTGACTTTTTTTCTTTCCATCTTCCAGGAAGCAAAGAGTAGCTAGCAATTGTAAAACCAAAATAGACTACAGCTCTATATATAAATTATATTTTAATATCTTTTAAAATTCATTGCTGAGATTCAGGCCAGAAACTATTTAGGTTGCTATTATTTGCTTGAGTTTGTAACTTAACAGATTTACATTTTTATCTTGTGATAAACACACAGATCCATCCATGCACTGCATTTCATGTGTCCTTCTTTTAACTTTGGTTGGCAATGCATTCAAGAAATGTGTGATCTCCTCTGACAGTAATTAGTCTGAGCTAATAAGAACTTTAGTAGGCAAGTCATGATTTTGTATGACTGTGCTGAGGAGATTAACACAATCAAATGTGCTTGGAAAAAAACTACTGTCCCACTTATTTGTTTGATGTAGATGACAGACATCATTGGTATGACATCAGGGCTGTATAATTCCACATGCCTAAACAGGCCTAATGAATATGACTCTAAATTAATCTGTTTGGAATTTTTCATCAGCTCATTCAGTCTGTTGTTTTCCCACGTAAACTGAAATGCTACAACAGCAGCTGTAGCTACATAAGACAAGGAAGTCAGTAAATAAAATGACCAAAATAAGTCATTTTAAAATTAATTTATGAGTGATATATTTAGAATGTCATGGTAAGACAACTGTGCACTTTGAAATTTCTGAGACACTGAGGAAATAAAATTTTTAAATCTTTAATTTAGCATGAGTCTGATAAAAAAAAAAAGGCAACGTGAAACATTTGCTGAGTTTCCAGCTTAATAGAAGCAGAATTCTCTTGGGCTCCCATGAGAATTGTACCATGTGAAATAACTATAGGATCAAACCTTGGTTTGCCACATATTTGGTAATTCATTTTAAATAAATAATATTCTTGCTGGACTAAGTTTTCAGGATCACATTTATCATACAAAATGCATGTTTCCCAATGTATGTGTCCTAGCTGATTTGCCAGCTTAAGACTTCTTTCCTACTTTTTGTGTAAAGTCAGTGAAATGAACAGACACCTAAGCACTTTTCTGAAAACATAGAAGTTTGTTCTTAAAGTGCTGTCTTGATCTGGGGCTCCTAAGATTTAATTGGGCAAAACATGGAGTATTTTCACCTCTGAGAGAGTTGATGGATTCACCAGGCTTGTAGGTCAAGCACAGTCTTGCTCTATTGGAAACGCTCATTTCTCTTTTCTCCGAGTTTAAAAGCAGTGTTCTGTGGTTTAACTACAAGTGAAATGTTGGCATGAACATTTTAATAAGCAGATTTCCAGTGATATGTGCAAGTTTTATTCCCGTATGAAAGTCATTTTTCCAGGCTAATTCTTTCCTCTTCAGCCATATATGTAGAAAGGTAACAAATGTTTGGATAATCTAGTTGAATGGCAGCTAATAGGGCTTTGGCTCTGATTTATCAAAACTGCTTACACAGTTTTCAGAAATACATATGGTAAGTACATGGATAACAAATCTGTGAATCCTATCTGATGCTAAATAAATGGAAAAAATGTAAAATGTTTAATTTTTAAGACTAAAGAATTCAAATACTGAGAAGGTTTTTACCAGTGAACCAAATGCAATGTATTATACAGTGGGCTTAAATCTAAATTATTGATGCCCTTAATTTCTTTAGAAGCAAAATAGATTTTATTTCCTAAAATGTAATATCAAAAATTTGCAGATTTGTATGTTAACTGCAAAATTACCTCATATGGACAACTGCAGTTTCTGAATCAATCAAGGTATTTTGAAGTTAAAAATTATTCATTCTGTGTGAAAAAGAATTTAACAGCTTGGAGAGGTTTTTATTTCTTGATAAAGCCCTAGTAACTTTCAGTAATTACACACACGGACAAGCAACGATAGCATGGAAACCACCAAGTAGACCCAGAGTAATAAAACCTGGCCTTTGCCTCACAGCATAAACAGTGACCTGGTGATTGCCGTCACACTTTTAACAGAGCCACCCTTGCAGTCAGTTAGGCTTCAGCTTCAATTAACACCAGAAGCCCTAATGACGCAATCTGAGGGTTGTCCTGTAGCCACTGTCAGCCCAGACTGATAAGCAGCAAGCCTAAAAGCCTCAGCCCATTTCCCCACCTTCTTTTCTATTTACTCTCATTGTGTTTTGTTGGCAGCATCACATTGATAGGGTGACCCCAGTGAACAGATGAGTATTTCTGTTATCTTCCCATCCTTACAAATAGTCACCAGGTGAAGGCTAGGAGGAAAATTCTCCGTTCAGATCTGCAGGGGATTTCTCCCCCACCCTGGAATGTGTGTGTGGTTTGCTTATTAGGGTGATCTGGGAATGTTAGTTTAGTGTTATTTAGTGCCCTGTTGTTATGAGGGCAGTGGAGATACTCATTGCCTCCCTGTGGCACACTGAAATTAGGACCTTTGAGATTTTTAATGTCTTAAGTGTTTGGTGGGCCTTGGCAAGTGTTCCACAGCCTGTGATATTGTGTTGGACAATGACCCTGAATGTTCTGTGGGCCTCTGTAGGTTATATTACTGTGGTACCAGTTGGGAAAGGTGGAGGCTAGAATTGGGTGTTCTGATTGGATCTACTAGCTTTGCAAAAGGGCCTGGCTTAAAGCTTTGTTTCTACTATCTACTTTCCCTTAAACAGCACAATATGGGCCTGGAACTTCCTACATGCTTATGTGATAGAGTTCAGTAGGAAAGGTTTCACTGGTTCAGGGTCTTGGTCTCTGGAAAATATAACATCCAGTAACACAGGCTGTATAGTTCTTTCACAAATACTTATTTAAATCACTGTGACTTCATTATGTCTAACAAAGCTATTTTTAACAAGAATTAGGCCCTCTGTTTTTAATGTAATTACAGGCTTTTGTCTTTCAAGGTTTTCTATAAACACTCTTCAAGCAAATTTTACTTCCTGCATTCACAATGTATCTCAAGTGTATGCCTGTTTGCATAAACATTTGATACATCTAATAAACATCAGAATTCCAAGCCTTTCAAATGGCACTCACTTTGCTATACTACTCAGCCTTGCCCAGTATTTTTGGCATGTCAGTTTTCCACTTCATTAATAAACATTGCCAGCTAATTGACTCTGTTATTATTGTGGAAGGAATACCTATTTGCCAAAGGTAACTATTCTTCTTCAGCACCCCAAGTGTTCCAAGTGCCTTCTGTAATTTATAGTTAATAAACAGTGAGATAACAGATGACAAATGTCTTTCTGGTAATTTTTTTCCTGTTACAGTTCTTTCATTGGAGATACATACATATGTAACTTCCCAGTTCAACTCCATTTTTTCATTTATGGTACCACTGAGGTTTAACCTAATGCTAGGGAACAATTGTCAGACATAGTCATCAAAGTAGCACTGATTCAGAGACATATAAATCCAGACTCCCAGCAGGTTGCCCCAAATCAGGAAGCAGCTTCCAAAAAGGTGTTTGTGGTCTCAGTTAACAGTGAAGTTACTCTGGGTCTACATGGGTCTACATACAAAAAGGACAGGCCTTCATTTGAAAAAAAAAAATCTGAGTAACCAAGGTGAAGAACAGAAGTGCCAAAAATGAGCTCTGTGAGCTCCTTGCCTTTGTTCAGCTGGCTGAAAGCTGAACATGGATATTGTAATCACATTAAAGAAAAGGGCTGTGAATGAACAACACAGTAAGTGTTGTGGGAGGAAATGTGTTACCCTACTTATTCTTTAATTAGCTGAACACATGTGAAAAATATACAGCGGGGAATGAGCCTCACTGCATTTTCCATCTGCACACTGGGAGGTGAGAGAAATTAAAATGGCTGCATAAAGCCTCTTCTTAAAGGCTTTGCATTACATTAGTGCTCACCTCAAGCTTTTCATTGCAGAATACGCAAAAGGTTTCTTAACGTCACTGATAAATACAATCTCATCGATTTAATGGCAAATATTCATGTAAATTATTATACTGCTCAAACCTATAAAGGAAGACTATCTTGGAAATAAGTAAAGTGCATTTATATAGCCCTGTAAAGACATTCAGCACTTCTGAAAATATTGAGTAATACAGATAAGCCTATTTTAATAAAGTGAAACATTTCACCCTGATGGTACATGGATATATCCATACTATACAAAGCTTTTCTAATGTTCATTAAATTGTCAAAAATATTCTTGCCAAAGAGAATCTGTTACAATCATTTACCCTCAAAGACCATGGTATCTTCTGCCTTTATATCTTTTCTGTTTACTTTTTCTCTTTGCATCATAAAACATCTGTTCCTGAAATGACACATGCAAACAAATAAATGGACATGTAGTAGTTATATTCACTACTCTAGATATCCTTAATAGACAGTCTTCCTTTACCTTTAGCACTGGAAATGCACCCTTTATTGGTACTGAATGAATTATCTCCACATGTAGACCTGAATCCAGTGTGTATGTGTTGTCTTGTTTCTGCAGACTGTTATTGTAACCCTTTTGGTTCAGTCCATGATCGCTGTAATGACAGAGGATTTTGTGAGTGTAAGGAGGGAACATCAGGGCCTAAATGTGATAAGTGTCTGCCGGGATATATCTGGCACAGCTTGGGCTGTCAACGTAAGTAACTCTGAGAGTCGCCCCTCTCCTGCAGCTGCGCTGCCTCTCCTCCGTGTGCTGTCATGTGCCGCTTCTTGGGAGCAGAGAACGAGCAAAAGCTCGGGGCTGTACCAATGCCATAGTGCCTGAACCTGGGGAGACTCCATCTGAGGGCACTGACTGTGCCATCCACTTAACTCAATACACGTTCAGTGTCCTCTCTCTCTCTCTCCCACTAACACCCGGAGGAGCTCCCACTGGCATAGGTAAATACACGTGTCTTGGCAACTGTGAATAAGTTTTGTGTACTAAAACATCAGCATATTAACTCCAAATCCAGAATTCTTACCGAAAGAAAGAAGGTGATTTCTCTGCATGTTCACTTTTTTCTGTCCTAAACTTCAGCTTCTTGACTAAGTTAATGATGCTTTCATACCTTTAAACTATCCCTGGACGATAACTGCAAAACACTGGCTTGGTACCTGTAATACTTAGTGAAAACTAGTTGAAAGCTAATGGTTGAAAAAAAAATGGAAGTATACTTAACATCCTTTAAAATAAGAGCTGAAATTTTCCTTAAATGGTGCTAGAACACATGTTGTTTCAATGCTCAGCTACATATTTAGCTTCTCTTCTGGTTAACAGGTCTTGTAAACAAGTGAGTAGAAATATCACTTCTGTATATACAGGATTAGACTTTCTTTGCAAATTTTGTTTGTAGTAAATTCTTAAGATCTATTCTTTATAACAGTTTTGATCATCTACTTCCAGAAAGTCTGGAGAATCCTCTCACATTTTTCTTTCACCTTCTTTCACTGCCTCTCTGCATTCTTAAACACGCACACATTAAAGACAAATTTCTAAAAGAGCTTGGTTTTGATTCTTATGACTGAGAAACACAAGAAAATGTAATTACTGACACCAATCATCCAAATATTAAAAAAATTGGTCAATAGCCATACAAATGCTCTAAATACTGAAAACCAAATGCAAATCTTATATAATAAATTTAAAAAAAAAAAAAAGGCTAGAGATTACCACTGCCTCTCCAAGTGATGAGTACCTCTGAATCACAAAAGCTGGACTTCTGACAACTCAACAAATTATATCTGGAAAGATAAAAAAAAGAATTTCAGGAAATATTGTGATAATTAACCAATTAGCATTAAAGATGGTATGTGAAAAGAAGCTTGCATGGGCAACAGTGTTCAGTGCTACCTGAGAAAACCAGCAAGCTCCTGTTTGTATTTGGGAGGTCGTTTAAACCATACTTTTCACATGTGGTTGTTAACTGTATTCTCATTTTCCAGCTGCTTCTACCTGAGTTATGATTCACAAAATTATTGGGCACTTAGAGTTGCAGCAGAAAGCAGGTGAAGTAGTGTTTCAAAGTTCTCTACTATTATTAATTCTTCAGCAAATCAGTCCCTAGTTGCCTCCCAAACAAGGCACTCAGAAATCATAGGGTCTCCCTCTGCCTTGCATCCCTTATGCAGAAGAAGGTTGTCACCCTGTACCTTATTCTAAGTACTGGCAAAATAACAATTTGTGAAGCATTGGAAATGTTGCAGTGACAGAAACTACGAGGGTAAAAAAAAAAGAAAACAAAAGTCAGTGTGGTTCTCTGCATAGAATTTGAATAAAGTAAAGTTAGCACCATGAACACACAGTGGGTCTAAAAAAGATATTATGTAGCTGAGATACGGAACAAGTCTGGAGGGCTATGGAGCAAATTTTACAGTCATATAATACATATATACCAGTTTGTCAAAGCAATTGCTTATTAATTTCATGATTCCCTACCTTTTCAAGTTTGGACATTATAACACAAAAAATATTCTTTTAATGACAATTTTTTTGAGCCCAGTGTATAATAAGCTTGATTTTAGCTGAATCGAGATATTTGTAAAAGCTTTGGACAGTTTCTGGAAATGCAAGCTAGTGCCTTTATATTTGCTGACAAAACTAATTGAGTTTCCCTCGCTATGTTATAATTTTCTGAACAAATCTCGGTCTGATTGTGTAACTGTCAGATATTCTCCAAGTTTGACCAAATTATCTGATCAATATCAGAAGAAAAACATCTAGATGCAGTTGTCAGTTTTATGGAACAGACATCAAATTGTCATGTTTTACCAACCACATACTGATTTAAATCTCATTTCAAGTCTTATCATGGAGGAACAGAATTCCAATTAATTTAATTTTGAAGTGTGTCAGCTCTAGCTTTGTTATTTTCCCACTGAATTCTAAACAAATGACTGGGCAAGCAAGCAGACCCCAATATGCAAGAAAAATACGAACTCATTCTGTTGCCTTGGCAAAGCTCAAAAATATTATTTGTCTGGACACGTAGCATGTGCTTTTGGTCTGCTTTTCCCTAAGCCTGTGCTGTACAGAAACATAGATATGCAAAGATGGATACACACACACACTGGACAGACCAATATGTGCTTGTTTGCTTTTTGTTATACATAATTGGCACCTGTTCTTATGGAACTTTGCTGCTAAAAACCTTTGACCTAGGGCAACCAGAAACTTCACCTATAAATAAACATTTTAAATCTATACCATAGCTAGTTTAATTACATGTACGATTCTACAAGTAAATGGAGTGTCGTAATTTTATGTATTAGTAAACCTTTTAGGGAAAAAACAACACAAAAGCCGAGTTGTGTTTTCTAAGACCTGCAATATACCATTTGATAAATTGCAGTCTGGAGTCTACTTTGTACCACACAAAGTAGAAGTCACAGAAGCTATTATCCTCAGAACTATTCATTTAGGTACCTCACTCTTAGTGGTTTAATCTAAACCCTCTGAGGATCCGGGCAGAGCGTTCCTCGCTCGGCGTCTCTGCGCACACCGAGGTCAGATGCAATTTTAGACTTTGCCTGGCAGATAAAAAGCACTGTGATAGCAGCTGTTATCTCCTTGCATTCAGGGTTTGTGCTGCAGAGACGTAGCGGTCAGCGGGGTCTGGTTGGTACAGGAAGGTTCGCTGCCCTCAGAAGAAGCAGCACAATAGATGTGGCTGTGCCTGGCGCTGCTGCTGAGCCCTCCCCAGAGCCCCCGAGGCCGTGGGCGCTGGGCGCGCGGGGAACGTGCTGGGGCTCAGCAGGGCCTCCTGCCACAGACCCACAATGGATTTCTCACCAGCCAGATCAAAGCACAGCGAGTGAATTGAGAACAGAACAGCTTGGTCCTGAAAGCCTTTCTGAACTCCTGGAACATGAGAAATTACATAGCATAGCATATATTTGATTTTTCTATTTTATACAAGCGGAATGATTTCTTTTAAAAATGAACATTAAAACAGAACTAAAAGCTCCAAGCCTGGCAAGAAATTTAACCTGCAACTACAGTTGATTTGGGCGAGTTTTAAGCTAAACATAGTGCTTTTTGGTAAAAGAAACCTGTATCAAAAGGTAAAAACATTTACACACAGAAAGCCAAAATATTAAGCAGGGGCATTCACCTGATTTTCTACGTGTCCTGCTCATAGTCTTGGATCTTCTGTATTTCTTGGCCATGACATTTCAGGTGACTAACGTCCATTTTGTAGATACAGCAGCATTTTAAAGTAACACTTTTTAATTTCGCTCACAGAAGCATTGATTCCAAAACCAGCTGCATATTTATCCAATCAGGCGAAGAAAAAGTGACTCTTTTGCCAATATCAGTTTGGCAGCATAGCTCGAATTTTCATTAAGCATTTTCCTCACGGGGGAAAAGGTGAGGGAAGGTTCAATGATTAATATTATTCTCTAGCTCCCTTCATACAGAGACCAAGTAAACACATTGAACCCACAGCAGTACAAAGGCCTAGAGCGAGTAAGAGTTACCAATGGTAGCTTGCACCCCAGAGTGAATCAGTGTTTTAAATCATTTTGGTTCAATGGTGCTAATCTTAAACAATTAGCAAATGCATTCTCAGCCAGATGCCTTATATCAAGGTCTGAACAATCTCTCTCATTTTACCCTTTTTTGTTCATTTAAATAGAAGCAGGCAAAGGATTGCACTCTTATCTTCAGTGCTCAAACTGCACTCAGTGCTTGTATCTGTCTTTCAGACTAAACTTGTGTTACTCTGCAGCCTGTCAGATAATTCATATACTGTCACAGCCTGCATTTAACTTACTATATGATTATTTAAATATGAGCTTTTTTGGGGTGGATTTTATCATGCATTACAAATGTTAGAAGCTGAGGCATTTGATCAAAATCATCAAGCAGATTGAATTGCCAAAGAAAATCAAACTTGAAATTTTAAACTTGGAACTCATACTAACATTTTATTTTGGAAGATTGGGTTTACCATTCAGCATTAGGAAAAGACATTACCATCTAATTCTTTAAAAATCTTTTGTCAGAAAAATACACCCTGCACTCCTTTCTAGACAGATTAGATACATATAAATGCAATTGTCTCCCCAGTGAAGGTTACTGATCTTTTACAGCTTTGTACACAGATGCATCCAATACCTACACATTGAACTTGTGCTTAGGAGACAAGACAAAAAAAAAGAATTTCACAACCAGGATGCCCTGCTTTCCAGTTCACCATTGCATCTGCCTATCTGGGGAGCCAGAGAAGATCCACCTATATATTTTTATATCTTTTTACCAGTAGCAATTTTAATGCTTTTAGCTGGTCAGGATACAATGGGACTCACCTCTGCACAGGTGCTGTATATGCTTTCAGTTCTGGTATGTTTTGATGCCAAGGCTGGTACTAGTAAGCACACTGCTACACTTGGAGCTGAAGGGAAGTAAAATACAAAAAGAATTTATTAAAAAGGATATCATTCTGTTGGGGCTAAGCATTGTTGTCCTCATGGAACAGTCATCTGCCCCTGGTCTTTATACACCAAATACTGATTTCAAATACTGATTTCAATACTATCTTGCTTGGTTGTTGCACAGAAAAAAGAAATTGTGTGTACCAGGGTTTGGATTCAAGAGGAACAGACTCTCCTTCAAATGGCTCCAAATTCATATCCAGAATAATTCTCTTTACCTTAATCCACAACCCCACTGCTGCAGCTCAAGCCAACGTGTGGCTTACAGATGTAAGACAAGCAAGGCAAGAATACAAAATTACAGTGTTATCAGACCTGATCCTCAAGAGATGCAAACCACTGGTTCTGCTTGCCTCAGGGAAAGCATGCTGGTGACTTATAGGTGTGATGTCATCCTGATATCCTAGGTCTTTTAAACCTGAGAAACAACAATGTGAATGCGCTTAGGAATGCATTCCTTCCAAAATACACAACACTCACAATGACCATACAGATACTGGGATACACAGAAAGTTGCTCATCAAAGTACAAATATCATAAAATGCTATTTTTTAATGAGATGCTAGATTTGAAGGAGAAAAGGAAGGTCGATCTCTCTCTGGGGAGAGGATATTTTAGTCAGAGTAAACATGTCAGAACACAAACACTGTATATTAACAGAAATGATGGAAGTGAGGCACCTCTCCTCTATGAAGAGCACAGAGGAGATGAAAACATTAAGATGCTTTCTCAGATAGTTATACAGATCTGCATAATTCCTGTAGCATGTTGGGGACCATACTTTAATCTTTTAGCACTGGTATCTATAATATATGTGGAATATTGTGGAAATGGAAGAACCTGCAGAGGCCATAGACCAGAGGGGTATTGGTGAGAGCTCATTATCTCAGTGTCTCTGTGCTGGAAGGCCTCTATAAACAGGATGGGGTTGTGAAGTAGGCAATACCTGTGTGTGGAGAAGCCAAAGAAAATAACAGGTAAATAAAATCAAGCAGAAAGTAGGCTCAAAAGAGGGGACTAGTCAGCATAGTTACCGTGTTACTGAGGGGCACCAGGCTCCTTACAGACTGCAGCTCTTCAGGAGATTTATGCTGATAACCTGCTGATCAGGACTTGCTTTCTCCAAGCAAAAAGAAATGGTTCAGTAGCAACATTTATACACCTGACCTTTAACAGAACAATTTTTCCCCAGCAAGGTGAGGGATTGGATTGGAGCAAAGAGGTTGTTCTCCTCTTGATCTTGCCCAGGTGTCAGCTTCAAAGCCACTATTTCATGGCTGTCCAAACGGCTCTAATTGCAAGTGCTGCAATCCCTCTTCTCCCAATTCCCCACTATTTAGTCCCACACCCCTAGCAATCTCTCAGGCACTTGTTTGACCTTTCACTGAATGATTTCAGATCTAACTCAGCAGGACACTAACCAAAAAAGAATAGTTTTCTGCTATGTTAGTTCTGTGATATGAATCATCCACTGGTTGAACAAGCAGGAGCACCCCGGGAGAGCATAACCCGCTCAGCTGGGGAGGGATGGAAGCCTGGCAGCCAGTCAGGCTGGGCTGGGCTGCCATGCAACTGTGCCACATCTGGGGGAGAAATATTCTCCTCTCCCCATCACTAGATCATTCTACGCTCTAGCAGCTTGCCAGGATTTTTACCTGAAAAAGCCACATAATTTCAGATGAATGAGCAGGTGGATAAATAGGGAAAGGTCTTAAAAATATATCCCTTTAACAAAAAACCCCAAACATTCTATACTCTCCTAAAAATAGTTTTAAAAATCCACTAACCTCTAGAAAACCCAACAAATCTCTAATATTCTCTCATGCTGAAGCAGAATCATAACTTTTTACAGACAACAAAACTAGAATTGTGCATGCAGAGCCAAAACGGACAGTGGTGATGGATGTGAGCAGAGTGCATTTCCAAAACAGCCCAATTCAAAAAGAGTGAATACAATTTTTAGGGTCTTTGTTCAGAACTCAAGGGAGAGTTCTGAACAACTAAATAGCAGGAAATTCATGAAAACTTAAGTGAGTAACATTATTTGTTTTCTTCAGTCAGATGATTTTTAAATGGTTAATATTTGATAGCACAATGATAAATATTTTAATAGAGTATATTGCAGTCAGTTAGGCGTAGATCAAAAAGATACAAAGCAAGCTCCACTAGATAAACTTTTATTAGGTACATGAAATAGAACATAAAGCTTGATAGCAATTACTATTTAATCTATTCACATTTGGAAACGTATTGAAGGGGAAACTTATAACTCAGTTGTTATGAATTATTAAATGTTCATTTGAACAGTGATGAGCAGGACTTCTTTTAGTCTGAAAAATCAGTCACGCTTTCCTTTTAAGCCTGCTCAGTGGCCATGACTTGTATGTAATTTGCCTGCTCACTGTCTTTTTATGAGGACAGAATAAAGAGATCAGTAGCAGCACAGACACAGCTGGATGGGACATTTTTATGAAGGGGCCTTAAATGAACCATTTAGGAGTAAGTAAAGTAATCTCCATCCTAGTTAACTGGAGATAAAAACTACTGACCCAAGGCAAATAAAGATAACCAAGGTTTCCTATGTTGATGCAACTGATGGCATTGCTGACACCAGCACGTGCTGATTATCAAGGCTTCAGAGTTACTGTTTTACCTTCCTTTGCACATGTGCAAATACAACAGTATGGAAACTGAAGATTAGTTTAGAAGGAGCTGATGGGTTTTAATTTGCAAGGTGCTGACAGCCTTCACTAAGAGAAGTTAAGCTCCCCCAGTGGTATTAAAAGTAAAAAAAAATGCCTTTTAACATGACACATGAATAAATGGATGCCATGGAAGTAGGTATAATATGATTTTTTTTTCACCTGTTAATTTAAATTTTAAAAGACAAGCTTGCAGTTTTGGTGGATTTCAGAGTTATTTTAGGTACAGGAGCACACCTGATGTTAAGGTGTGTTTCTGCTTTGAATTTAAACATTCTGAACAGATGTAATCCTAAAGTAATCAGCTTTTCTAATGTCAGATTTGTGCTTCTACAGAACTGAGTATTGTAGTATCTAACAGCTAATGAATTCAAGGCTTTTTTATTACTACTATTACTTTTTTATACTAGTACTATTTGACATACTTGTTCAAAATATTTTGGATTTCTTAATTCATTGACAGTGGGGTTTTTTTGTTATGAGTAATCTAGCAGTGGGGTTAAAAATTTCAGACTGGAGGTTTTAAGGAAATTTAGTCTAACTAAGGTAGTTGTTATTTAGTATCAATAAATTGAGTACTCCAGCAAAGAATTTATTAATATAATCAAGACCTTTCAAGATCTGAGCTCTTCACTAAAACATTTTACAGAAGTGCCTTTTTATATTTCCCAATTCCCATTTCACCCTATTTTCTGACCATTTTACCTGGCTTATTTTAGTGCTGGTCTTCAAAACCTTTCACTCCTGTGAGTCATGTGTTTATCTTCACGCTTACATGCTTGTAGACAACAGAACATCTCACAGTGGAAACGAAAGCTGTTCTGAACTGGACCAGTGCCCTCTGTTTACCCCAGTGCCCTCTGTGTGACAGTGGTGGGCTCTATGAGCTTCACAGAGCAGAGGCATCCAGCCTCTGGAAAGTGCACCTTACAGATTTTCTTAGCCAAAGAACTCATCAGTATCTTCATATTTAATTGGTCTCAGGGAGTCTTTCATCCACCAATTTGCCTAATAACTTCTTGAGACATTAACACTTTTGCTATCCAAATGTTCTGGGCACAAGTTCACAATTACACAAAGGGTAATAATAATAATAGTAATAATAATAATGATGATGATATTGACTTTGCTTTACTGGTTGGCTGGGAATTTCATGTGGTCCTTCCTGGTTCTTGAGAGGAAGAACAATCATTTCCAATTCACCTTTTCCATAACATCTGTGATTTTACAGATGTAATTTTATTTTCCTTCAACCTATCTTCCCTTTTTTACACGGAAGAAACATAATCTATTTAATCTCTCCTTTTACATAGCCTGCTTATATGTGTGACACTTTTCATTCTACCTTTTATGGTAGTACTATATATATATACACATATATATCTTCTCAATATCAGGACTTCATGCAGTGTTCAGGAGATGGGCACATCATGAAGCTATAAAGGGTCATTGAGGTGTTTCCCTTGCACTCTTTTTTCCTGTCTTAAAAAATTCAGTAATCTATTTGCCTGACTGGTAAAGAGCATTAAGTCAACATTTTCAATAAAATACGCTGAGCTACTCTTAAGGTCCCTTTTCTATGTATCTGTAGGAGTACATTACTCTTGAACATTTAATTTCTGTCACCCAGCACCTTAGACATTTTTCTGAAGGTCTTTATAGCCACAATACCCTTGCAGTCTGAGCAAATTTATTACATGATGCTTCACTCACTCTTCTAGCAGAATTCTATATGTGTAAGTCCTCATAAGACTAATCAGTAGTTCCTGACATTTATTCTTAGCCTGTTTCTTATTATTTGAGCTATAATTATTCCACAATGAAAACAAAAGGAAAAAGGAAAAAAAAATCTCTACTGAGGGATCTTGGAAATCATTTTTGGAGAGTAAGATACATTGTCAGCCTGATATTTTGCATCTGTATGCTTACCTGACTCCTTAAAAAATCTTTTCCTAGGTTTGTACATTATTAATTCTCTCTTTCATACTCAGCATATTCACTTATCTAACTGCTAATTCTGTTCTTCATTACAATTTCCATTAACATGCTTGCTGCAGAAGTCTTACTTGCCAGTCTCTAGCTCCTCTCCATCTCCTTGAAAATCTTTATAAAAATCACACCTGCCACAGGTCCTTCTTATAGTTAATCAAGCCCACCCAGACAATTACAACAATTAAATTAGAAAAATCACAAGTAGCAGTCAAAATTTTGTTTCTGCATTTTTTAAAAATATTTGGATTGATAATATTTGCTTCTGGTGATGTGATGCAACAGACTACTTCCATTTGTAAATATTGGTTTGTATAAATAATGGTGTTGTATAAACACCTCCAGAACGTGCCCTCATCATTCCTAGGCAGGAGTTTGGTAACCTCCCAAAGCTCTTCCATGGTTAATAGATCTTTCCCTTCTCTACCTTACAAAATATTTGTTTGCCCTACAGCCTTTCTAGAAAGGTCTGGCTTCTCCTATGTTTAGAAAAAAAAAATTAATGGCTAATGTTTATGATTTTACTAAATTGTTGAATCATTTCTGGCCTTGGTACTTTAACCTGTTCTTACAGCTCAGTTGTCAGAACATGTATGCTTTTCTTTTTTCTTTCATTGCATCAGAATTGCAACATTTTTCTTTACCCTTCGTAAATGTATTTTCTTACAATGTTTTTTTTACTCTGCTGCTAACAATGTAATTTTTATAAGAACCCTTTTAAATAGTTGGGGCGTTTTGATATTCACTTTACTCTGCATCTCAAATACAACCAGCTCACCAAATCATCTGCAAGCATTCTGCCCCTTTAGCTTTTCCTTGCATTTCTCTCTAGTAAGTATCTACATGCTCATCTTCTCCCAGATCCATGTGCCTGAGACATGCACCAGCCCTTCCAGCTATTTCAAATTCCTCTTCAGGTTAAGCGTGCAAGGAGAGATTTTGACAAGGAACATGGGTATGATAAAACCAAGAACAAAAGATTGATCTCATAAATGTCAGCCCAGGTTTCTGTCAGATCTTTGACTACTACCTTTTATAGCACAAATTCACTATGAAAGTGAATAGAGCTTTACAGGATTCTGTCAGTATAAATGCAGAGGGGACTCATAGCCCATACAAAAGTACCATGATGTTCACTAAAATATTAATGGCATGGCTCTTTTGATTTCTCCCAACTCTGCACGATTTTGAGATATGGTTTTGTTGATTGTGATCTGTTCTTCTCTCACCTGGACTACAGTCAATGGAAAAATCATTAAAAGAGACTTTTGGTAGAAGCCAAGTCAAGCCCCTTATAATTATCTTGGCTTCTAAAGAGAATAATAAAATTGTTAATAAAATTGTTAGCTATAATCATCAGGTGAGAAGAGAAAGATGTGATAGTGGTGAAAGTTTAAAGTTGTCTACAGAAAAGGGAGAAGAGTTTGATTGTAGTTCAGTTGTTGGTAATTCATTTCTACAGAAGACTACTTGTATCT
Organism: Erpornis zantholeuca; assembly: GCA_013400515.1. NCBI lineage: Eukaryota > Metazoa > Chordata > Aves > Passeriformes > Timaliidae > Erpornis > Erpornis zantholeuca. Next base: position 57,225 of record VZTN01003440.1, on the reverse strand, counting down.
GACATCAACTTGAAATAATTATATTAAAGGGACTGTATTCATTAACATCACTGATTTCAGTGGGCAGCTGAGGTTAAGTATTAAAGTGGTATACCCGAAACGATGTTGTATTTTTATAACTACATCTTGGTCAGGTACTTCTGTATATGCATTTTTTTCTTGCCAGTGACTTGTCTATTTGTGTGTTCAGAAGGACATGGAAAGCTGTGCTGTAACAATTGCACTGATGCCAGTGCCTGAATCTAGAGCCAGTATTTTGATTTGCACTTATCTCTAGATCAATTTACCCACTTTATTCACTTTCTAGAGACTGAGTGGAATAGCTTTCATTAGACATTTATGAAACCCTGTGTTTTCCAGACTGACAAAATCTCTCTGTGTATAACCCAAAATATTGCCCCAGTTCATGGAACCAGTATCCAACACTAGCCCCTGTTCTTACTCAATTTCCTGCTTAAATTTGAAATCTTTTCCAACAGACCCAAGGATCTATTCTTGCCCTTCAAAACTTCTAGGTTATAAGGAGTTCAGCCATAATCTCTTTGGAGGAGGAATTCTCCCTTTAACAGGGACTAAAATAAAGAGCTACCAGGTTTGTTCCCCACATACATTACCAAGTCCCCAAATACACTGACAAATGCAGGAGGAACAAACTCCAGTGTCCTCAGTATAGAAAGAGCAGTCCATGGGAGGCAGTTCAGCAGGGTATTCTGTTAATGAGATGCTGCACCACTGAGCTTTGAATGATACACATACTTAAATGGGAATTCAACTTCCTTTTTAAGCCAAAAGATATGTGAAATAGGACTCTTACTTTGAAGAATTTAGAATTTTATTTCCAAGGAGAGTAAAGAGAGTTTCATCACATGTAGCTGTTCCTCTAAAGAGCTGAAGCTGCATTTTGATCATGAGGCAATAAGCAGTGACTAGCATCCAAGGAGGACAAGGTACTCTCACAAAACTCAAAAAGCTGACTTACTTCCTACTGATTTCAAGAACAGGAGAATCCCACAATGAGATTTAAACTGGGGCTGTTAGCACAAGGCAATTCATATTGAGGGCAAGCATAGCATCCTTAAATCAGCTCCATTATGTTGACATTATGCAGCAAAGCTCAGCTCTCTGCAAGGAGGCTTCAGCTCTCAGAGCATTCTATTCCACATATCTTAGAGATAGATTACAACAGCCTATTGCAACACAAACGTCTCAGAAATAGAGCTGGATGCTTTGAAAGGCTTCCAATTACATTTGCACATGTGCCCTTTGGTACACAACTGGGGAGGAACATGAAAGGCAGCATGTACTCTGCATAACTTCTGGAAAGGTATGAAAATTTGGGTCGAGATTTACACCACCTGTCAAAATAAAGCTGTATACAGCAGTAATTTTTCTGCAATGACCTGAGAGCTTTGCTAGTTCATGCTAAACCATTACTGATTTAAAACAAAGTGAAAAGATGCTTAGAGAAGTATATTCCAGTTATATCTTTTATTCAGTGGCAACATGACAACTTAGTGGTGATGCTGCAGCCCACACTGCACTGCACCATGAGAAGACCCTGAGTGTTTTGCAAATACAAAATGTTGAGCCAGCTAAGATGAGTTGAGCACCTCCCTCACCTACTCCCACCCGCCCTGGCTTTAGCCCAAACCCCTCTGTTCCAGTTCCAACTACTTCCCTTTAGCGCTCCTCCTGCTGTTTTAGCTAAACAGCTACTCATTCCTTAGCTTTCTGGCAGTCTTCAGAAAACCAGCATCCCACTCAGCTCTGCCACGTTACCACTTCAGAAATGCTGTCTCACAGCAGAAAACCTTTGCCTTTCACACTCCTGTCATAGCCTCGCTTCACTCTGGGCCTGTGTTTGAAACCTGGCCATGCTCGCCAGCCCTGCTTGCCCTGTGGCTCCATGGGGCAGGAGGAGGCTCCATTGCTGTTTACCCTTGCTGTTTGTGCCTCACAAGGCTCCAGGCCTACAAAAATTCATCCTACCTGGAATGACAGCCTTTCCTTGTCCTCCACTAGCACATGCAGCCATCAGCACAGGCGTGTTGCAAACACCCTCCTGCTATAGGAGGCAATGTCAAGGAATACAGAGTTCTCAAGGAGCTGGGATCTGATCAGTCAGATCTCCATTGCCATCGCTGCCAAGGCTGCTGGAAGAGAAGGACAAACATGTGACAGGAGTTGTGTACATACATATTATGTAATGTAGAGGGACAGATGACAGGATTGGACCCCATGAGATAAACTTGTCAGGAAATACAGGTTAATCATCCCAGTTCTGTTGTGCAGAAATTAGTTTCCTTGTTCACTGAGAGTTCTAAAAGAAATATAGCGAGATATTATGTTTTAAAAGACTATACAACATTCTAAAAGTACATTTTCATCAAAACTGAGCATTTCTTGTGTGACCCTTCCTTTCCCAAACCAGAGGATTGTGATATTGGTGTACACACAGCCTCTCAGGAGATGGAGCAAATGACCAAGGTCTTGGTTTCTCAGTCTTAAGTGCAGGTGGAAGACTTTTTAAGTAACACAATTACTTCTTTCCATCATTAAATTTAAGGCTATTGATACAATATATCTTTGGAAATCTCTAACACACCATCTAGAGGAATTTATTTGATCTAGATTAATGGAGATATTCTTGTTATTTTTCAAGTCTGGCATGACTTGACAACCTAAAAATTGGAGAAAATAATTTTAAACAAAATAAAGAAAGTACTTGGAAGTGAAATCACATTTGGCAGTTATCTATTCCTTGAGGATCCCAGGTTATTTCAGTCTTCATTAATAATTAAATTTTAACACCTTTGTGCATCGCAATTGATAAACAGAAATATAAGTACTTTAATCAGCATGTCAAAAGTAATGCTAGAACCATATAAAGTTCACAGGGAAACAGCTCTTACTCATGAGATTACTTTAACTCTGGTCTTTTTAATATCCTGAATTATCTTAACACCTTGTCATAGTAAGCAATATCAGCATCCATGGTTAGAGACATTATCTTTAGTTCATATGCTTGTAGAAAGAACTTTTCAGACATTGTCCCAAACAAACCATGCTGTGTACTCTAAGACAGGTCTATTGTTATTCACATTTTTCTACATTGTAGCAAAACTTTAAAATTTATTAAATAGGATTAATGCAATTCTGTTACTATTGCAACAACTTATTTAGTAGTAGCCTGCATATTAGTATTGTGAACAATCTGTAGGTTGCCTTTATGCCTGCTTCAGCTCTATTGGCTGGTGTGCAATAATGAATGTCTTTTGGACATTTTTGTTGAATTGTGTGACAAGTCATTTTTAAATGTTTTCAGGTGAAACACTGGCTAAGACTATGACAGTGGTCACAGCTGGGTAAAACACTGCAGAAAACTGGTGTGCCCCAAGAAGATGGTGTTGGAAAGCGAGCATCTGTTATCTGGGGCTTCCCATCTAATGGTTGCTCTGTCATGAAGATAAATGTACAATGATAACCTGAAGCAAGTCTGTGTGTAGCAATAAATATTGTTAATGAAAACTAGCATGAAGCAACTAATAGCTTTAATTATTTGATACATTAATTTATGAGTTCTTATTTTTGCAGAGTGCTACATGCTAGCTGTTTGAATCATCTTATTGGTATTCTGATAAAAAGAATGGAAAAGTAAAGCATTGCATCAATTAAAATCTCACAAGAGAGCATATTATCATCTGGTATATCTCAGACAGGAATTATGATACAAGAATCTGCCTGTTGAATTAAATTTTTAATTTTACTGTAATACAAAAATAGACAATAACAGGTAATTTTTTTATACATCAGATGAAGCAGAGTAGATAAAAAATTTGCAGATCTTTACTGTGTTCCTTCTGTATGAATATGAAGCAGCTGAAGTTCTGATTGGTGAGATTAGAAGGAGATATGATACATGACATTGGTATTTTTAATTGTCAGAGTATTTAATCTTCTTATGCAATCACATATGACAATTGGACAAGATTGCATAGTCCTTTTTAAAACTTCATATTTCAGAAACCTTTTTAAAGCCGACTGTCAGCAAACTCTCCTGGAAACAATACTCAACTCTGCTCTTGCATTTATCTAATCAGCAGTGCAATCTAGTAAATAGAGCAGGAATTCACAGGACCTGCATCATTCCCTCCTTTTGTTTGCACAGGCAGCTCATTTGACTTTCCTTGGCATCAACTTCTCCATTGTTCACTAGCAATAACAAGTTTTATTCTGAAGAACTTTGAGACCTACAGGACAGTGGTTTTATCCCCATTCTAGAGCTGGCTCAGCAAAAGCACTCTGCAGTATTTCATCCATACTCAAAACACTGAATCAATGTAGATTCAGAAAGGTCTCTTGATTCCCAGCATTGTTACTTTAACAAAAAAACCCATCCCTCAACTTCATACTGTTGTAGGAATTATGTAAATGTTTTACCTTTGCCTTTGCATTGTAACTAATGTTCACATAAATTCTGAATGTTCATCTCCTGAGAGATTCTACACCATTATCTTTGCACGCTGGTGCTTTGGTCTCCTGTAGTAGAACATTATCCTGATATCTTAAACCTTCCTTTTAAAAAATGCACACAGAAGGAATACATAATGGCATGTAAATATAAACTTGGCTTTACCTTTCCTTGTAAAAGGGCTGTAAAAGAGCTGATAAGTCACACTTCCATTTAGTTACATACCCATCCCACTTTAATACCTTTGATATTTATCACAGTGCAATTAAAGATTGCTGGTGTTTCCATTACAGATGCTGGTTTTTGTAGTTTAGAAGTTGATCATAGTTTATATTTCCAGTAGATTTTTTACCAGTTGTTCAAAAGGTCCCATGCAATTGGCTTTAAGCCAAAGTAGTGAGAAGAAAGTTTGCAACATTCAAATTATTTTAGATCACAAATAACTTCAGAATAGCAGTGATTATTAATAGAAGCCATTAACAACACATTCTGTCATTCTCTTCTCCTTCCCTAAAAAATTTAGGAAAATATTTATCAGTATAATTCTAATCCCCCCAAATCATTAGGAAGTATTTTCAGTTGTGATTATCTTCTCTGGTTGTGTTGCTAAATAAAGTATTAAGTATTTGGGACTATTTCATGGATTTTGAAATTAATGTTCACTTGGAAGAATAGCCGAAAGAGAAACTTTTTTCTCTGTAAACAAATTCTTTGCATTCTTTTGCGTGCATAACATTACTCCAAATCAAACACCTTAGCAGCCAAGGAAGCAGTAACATTCAACCTTTTATATAATTCACAATCATGTATTTGAATTACTGACCTTTGCCTGACCCTGCTTTGGTTTGCTTTCCACGCTTTCTCCTGTGTTTTCGTGCTCTGTAAAAGCAGTACTTGTTGCAGATCTGTTTCATAATTCTTGGGAACTTTCAAGAAAATTCATGTGTTGTTGTACATGAAGCAGAAAATGCTGCTGTGCAGGCAAGGCCACCCTGCCAGCTCTTTGGACAGGACTGAACTGGCCCTAGATGTCTAAGGAGCAGCGGCAGCTGGGTGTTCCCCAGAGTGCCATGGAGCCAGGAGCAGGACAGAAGGGGTGAGGGACAGCAGGACAGGGAGTTTCCCAGCACACAGTCCCCCAGGCCAGGGGAGCAGAGCAGCTCTGGTGGCAGCCATGGGCTCAGGCACAGCCTGCAGGGCACGGCTGGAGCAGGGGAGCCGTGCCTCACATGGGGAAGCTGCAACAGCCAGAGCCTGCCAGCGCAGCAGGGCCCAGGAGCCCCTGCCAGGTGTCCCACCAGGGCTCCCCAGTTACACCTCCAGAGCTCCTGGACACACCTGCCAGTTCTGTGGACATGTCTGAGACGCCTTTGGCATGGCCAAGGGCAGTAGCTGCTTGTATTTAGGGAACCAAATCCCATCATCCAACCATTCATTTCCCTTTTGAGGACTTCATCTTTTGCATCTGAGGACTTTTTGTGCTTAGCCAGTTTTTATTCATAGTGGTTACATCTAAACCCTGACCTTGCTGATGCCAATAGGAAAAAAACAACTCTTTAGTTGCAACTGCTTCTTTTCCTAGTTAAGGAAAGAGAACACAGATCATGTAAGAATGTTCATTTTTCTCCAGGCAGATAGAAATAATGGCTCTGCAGCTTACAGCTTTGTAAGTGGAATATGAATGATAGGGGCATGTAGTCCCTTTTGAGCAACTAAAGCTGTGATGTAGCTTATTGCTCTCCTGAGAGTCCCCTAAAGAATGATCAGGGTCATACCAATTCAGTGGTGCTCCTCTGTAAGCAAAGCAATAAAAAGAATAGGGAAATTTTTCTTCCCCCCACTTTGGGAATCATCCACTATTGCAGAACTATAAAATTGGAACCATCAAAATCAGAAAACTGAAAGGTTAAATCATTCATTTCCTAAAACCAAGGGAGATTGAAAGGTATTAGTTCCAACTATAATTCTTAGGTAACTAAATCTGGATTTGTTTTAATCCATTTTAATACACAATCATGTGTTGTTTCTACCAAAGCTACTATGGCTATCATATAAGAGTAGCGATTCCAAAACTCAGTTTCTCCCTCATGTCCTTTTGACAGGTTAGATGTATTTCTTCTCACTATTTTTTATTAATTAAACCCAAGGATTTTAGATTAAGAACAGAGATGAAAAATGAGACAGCACAGACACAACCTGTGAAAAACAGTAACTACCTCTACTATCCTCATATCATGGCTAAAAAAACCCCACATATTCTGTACTTTTGCACTTTCAGTGGTGAGACATAATCAGCTAAGCTTACCCATGTGGATGCTAGGATAAATTGCTGCCTCTTTGCAGGAGGGAGGAATCACCATCCATTCTCTGGCTGTGTGCTGGGCAGAACTGAGTAATAGCTACATCTTCTTGTAGAAACTCTGAACACTTCTCTTGCAATTTGATTAAACCTGGCTTAGCTTTGAACTAAGGGTTGTGCAGAAAGAACAGAAATTATATGTAGGCAAACAATCTAAAAATTCTACTGGAAATTTTCAGGGAACACAGTATCTCCATTACTCCCCTATTCATTTACTCTCTGATAACTTAGTAAAACTGGTTTGATAAAAAAGTAAGTGTCACTTCAATTGTGCTTCCAACAGGCATTTCTAAGACAGGTCAAGATGGAGATGTCTGCCCTTAGAAACTACTCTCACTTGGTCAATGGTTATTTCCTTGTATTGCTGGCAATATAATTAATCACAACGTTGTTTCAACTTTGCACCAGAGATCTTTATATTAATGTTTGTCATTTTGTGACCATACAGTAAGATATGCTTTAGGCTTGTACTTGTCTACAGTGATTTATTTTGTCCTAACCTAAGAATGTGCTTTGGCAGATAAGTGCAAACAGTTTTTTTCATGCTATCAAAGCATCTACCTTGTCTTGATTTGACAATATCCTAAGATAGTTTTACTACTACAGTAAGTGTTGAATTAGTGGCACTTCCAAACAAAGAAATTATTATGAATATCTCATTTATAAGAGCAATAGCTGTTTTTCATATCAGGTATGTTTGTGGATTAAAACCACTGAAGAAGTCTGATCAACACTGACACATATCCAAGGTGGGAAAACATTTTAACGCCATTTGGCAGTAAACTGTAACAATAAATTAAATTCTAATAATTAGAATAAAATAAGTAGTTCTAATTGGAAGACAGACAGGGGAAGAAATCTCAGTGACAAAGCCTTCAACTCAGTTATTACTCACTGAGTTTTTCAAATGAATAAAATACTTAAGATATAAAAACTTGAGTTTTTGTCATGTGCTGTGCAACACAAACTGTAACAGCAGGACCTGTAACCTTTCAGGAGAAGCCTGACTATTTCTTTTTCCCATGCCCTTGTATCCTCTTTCCTGATATCTATGCTATATGGATAAAATCTCATGAGTCAGTGGAGTTCCACGTAGAGACCTTCAATACACAGCAAGTATATATTGTATTTTTAGGACTTTTTTCCAAATAATGAAGATACTTGTTGCTGACTCCGGCAATTTGAAATATTTTGATTGCTGTCACTTATGTTCAACTGGAACATGCAACTGGATACAACTGGGGAGAAGTTCACACCTTTGCATTTGAATAAGACTAAGTGTTTTGCATTCCCCAATTCCATTTCTGCCTATTTGACAAATTGTGAGAAAAATATTGCTAATACTATCACAACTGCAGAGGTTTCCTTGCTATATATGTACGGGAAGATGCCCACATACTTATTAGACATACACACAATCTTCATTCAGTGAAATTTCTTCTATATTCTGAGATTGTTTTTACCATTTATTGATTAAATGATCACAGTTTTAGAGAATAATGCATGTTAGTTACAGGCTTCTCATAGTATTCATAGGAACTAATTCTGCATTTGACAAGAAATCGCTTGTGCTTGGCCTGGATTTACTAAACTTATTTATGCAGCGAGACGAAACCTCCCAGTTTTTTCCTGGCATTTCAATGTGCTCTTCAGTGTCTATATATAGACAACCACTGCATATATTGGAGCTACCTATAAACATCATTACTGAAAATATGGATTTCACTATGCTGGGTTTTTACTCACTTATGCACAGAATATTCTGCTAGCATGTGTGCTGAAATCTCACTCATGAGTTCCAATAATATTCTTTACTAAGTAAGAAGTACCAAGGAAACAAATGCATTAGAGAAAAAACAGCCAAGAATAATTTCTTCAGCCATGAGACCTGCATGCTCTCAAAATTATGAACAATGGATGGAATCCAAGGTCAAAAATTCAGTGGTGCCAGTCACAAAAACCACTGACAAACAGTATGGAAAATTCACTGCAGCAGAAGCAGGGGCAAAGCTTGCATCAGTGCTTTAGAATAGACAAATATGTTGTGTAATATATTCAGAGCTGTCAACCCACCAACCTGTCCAGGGACTGTGATTTTCATGATCTGAGAGACAAAAAGGAGAAAAGTGAAGGAATGGTTTTAAAAAGAAAGAGAGGAGAGAGAAGGCTGTAACAAATGATGCTACAAAAGGAGCACGCTGAAGAAAAATAGTGATAGAAGTGAATGTAGAAAACATTGTTTGAAATTTAAGTCTTAAGAATTCAAGAAAGGAAGCAGGGCCTTCTATTAATTTTTTTTCTTTCTGTGACTTTATCATCAATGATCTTTATATTGTTCCCACAAAGAAAATTTCCTCATAAATCCAGATTTAGATGCAGAAAGAGAACACCATCTATCCCAGCTCAAGTGTGTCAATAGCCTGTCCCACCTGGATAAGATGCTACTGTAGGCAAGCTGTACATAATTAAGGTAGCACAAAGACAGGTACAAATTTTATTTTCTCCCCTCTTGGATGGCCTTTGGGAAAGACAGGAGTGTAGAAGAAACTGTATTTAAGTTCAGTAGCATCTTGTTTTTCTGTCTGGGCAGCAGGCAGCCCTGAAGCCCTGGGCATGTGCTCTGCAGCTGCCCAGACACAGTAACCACAAAGACCTTAAGCCAAGGGCACAAGGGTGTGCCTGAGGTGCCCCTCCAGACTGAAGAGAACCACACCTGCATTTGTACTTCCCTGTCTCCATTGCTGCTTCAGAACTAAAATCAGCCAAAGATGTCTAACTCTTTTCTTTCAAGAAGCTGCAAAGATATTAAAGTTGAGTTTTTGGAGAGACTCAGGAATTTTCATGTATTATTCAGATTTGAACATTTAAGAGGAAAGCAGTCATTTGTCTACCAGCTGTGTTACTCTCAATACATTTCATTAAATACCCAGTATAAATTCTATGAAACACTAGCATAGCTATGAAAGGCTAAGACCACCCCTTGAGCCAGCTCAAAGACAGGCATTTTTCCCTTATTTTCCTTTTTTATTCCATTCCCAAATGTGTTAGCATTGCAATTAAAAATCAATGATATTTTGTGACTTATGGCAAGGCATATTTTTTCATCATTCATAGAGCCATTACCCTAAAAATAGCTGTCAATATTTTATTAATATCTCTCACTAATTGCAGAGATTTGTTGGGTGGGAAGGGGGAGGTAGCCCCAAGGACAGCAAAGCTCCAAATACCCATCCAAACAGCAACCCATTTCTGCCTGTGCCTTTTTTTCTGTCTCCTTTGTGCAGTGTTTTAAGGGTCCTATAACTAGCCCATAGTTAGATTGTAAATTGATGAATTATGAGAATAACTTTAAAACAATTTCCTTTAGTTTACTTTAAATATTCAACTTCATGCAGTAGCACAGATCTGCAGACTGTGCTCAGAAATACCCCTCAAAAAGGCCTGCAAAGCTCTCCAAAACAAAAGAGACACCTGTTTTGGTTTTTAAGTGACCAGTTTGTTGTCCTGTCTTCTAATTAAGGAAGATCTGCCAGCAAACCCACAGCTAGTTCAGCCACATAGTCTTCAATGTGATGACTTCAGAATTAAGTCTTTTACTTGTGTCACTTCACAATTTTTTCATTTACCTTCCAGCTCATGATTGCTATCTGCATGATACATATATGTGCATACATGTGTGTGTGCAAGAGAAAGACATATGAGCACAAAATTAAGAAAGCTGTGACAAGATCAACAATTACAGAATTTTCAGCTATACAGTATTTTGTTGAGAACCATAAAATCTGCCTACATTCCTGTGGGCAAACATTTAGAAGCATGCAAGAATAATGTTGAAGCTCTTGATCCATCCCTTCTTTAAGCACATTTCAAAAACTTTCTAATGGGAAAGAAATGGTCTGGTTTAGAAATCAGCATCTATCATGTTGTATCCAGAATTTTGTAGATGGCAGTGTTTAGAGGCACTTGGTAGCAGTCTGCATGAGGCAGAAAGAACAGCCAGCATGGAGCAAAACACCCCTTCAGCCACTCATCTCCAGCAACCTGGAACTACACACCAGATCTGGGCTAAGGGGCTCTTAAAATAACAGGTTACAGTCTGCAAAATAAATTTTAAAATAGGAAAGGTATTTGTTTTATAACACATTTTTAAAAATATGGTTTACTTAATATTTGAGAAAATTTGGATAAATTATTCCAGGCAAAATGTGAAGTGAAACATCTCCTGTGCTGTTTAAGGAATGGTATTTAATGAACTGCTGACTCCCATTGAGTTTGTCGAGGCAAACAAGGGTCTGTATTGGTGGGACAGATATTTCACAATTTGCACTGCCTGAACTATAGGATGCACCCCAGCAGTGAGTAGTCCAGAACATGCAGATTCAGTAGCTGTACCATCAGATAAAGTACTTTGATTTTGCATATTGAGATAGCTAAATATATACAATATGAATAATAAAGTCAACTTCAAAGATACATAGCCTCAGTTATAAGAGATGTAATGCAAATATTGACTTATAAAATACAGTTAATTTTTTCTGCCTGTTCCCATGATATTTTCTGGGTTGTTAATCTCATCACATTTATTTGGTGGTGACTTACTGTTTCTTACACATTTTTCCTAATGTATGTATAGAACGTTTAAATTCAGACATACAGTCATCAACAAAATGCATCAACAAAATTTTGTACCTTACTATTAAAATTTTTCCACTATAATTCAGAAACTGGACAACAATATTAAATCAATAGATCTTAGTAAAAACCCTTGATTGCTAAAGGAATCACAAAAAAATTTATTTACTGTTCCCTCTCAATTGCATCTACGAGTTTCCAACATATTGCATTATTTGGCCCACTTGGATGCAGAACATCAGAAAGCAGTTTTTGGAGAGACATTCTAGGGCGAGAAAATTATTTTTCTGAAAGCAAGCCAGAACAGATAAGATTACCACTAAATTTACTGGTGCTCAAAATGGTACAAATTTATATAGAATTACACCACTTAAGAACTTGGACTATTTCAATTGTAGTTCTCACGATATTTGGACTGCTTTTAAAAATAAGTAAATTAAAGTTTGCAAAACTATACTTCTTTGTATCAATAAACAGTAACATTTAAGATATAAGTAACAATGCCTTCTCTAGTCTGAATTATTTAGGATATTTTCAGGCTAAGGTATACATAAACATCATATGATACTGAGTCTGCTTCTAAACCAAATAATCTCTTCCCTAATTCTCTAAATTAAAATTTTTACTGTTACCTTCTACCAAGATCGTAGGTGCAAGTGCTTTACTAAAATTGCTTCTTCTGTGGAAGGCAGAGCTGTAATCCAGCACATATCATACTAGTGATATCATCTGAAATAAAACACTGATTGACATATTTAATTAGCATGTTTCTCTTATCTCTACATTTTCACCCATGAAATATTTCAATTGATATTAAGCAATACAAAGCAAAGCTGTCAGCTTTTCAAATACTATAATATTATGCAGTTCTAAAAGTTTTGCCTGTATTACTTTTTTTTAACTGCCTTGTCAAATCTGATTTCTGAAGTTATTGTCAGGCTACAATATCTAAGATATTTAAGATAGCTTTAAGATGCCATATACCAAAATACCAAATCTAATTAGGATGAAATATTTGATCTATAATGGAAATAGCATTATCTGTTATTTCTAGATGTCTGTATCATATAATCCCCATCCAACAGCATGCTGAATTTCCTGCCTGTGCTTGCCTTATCTTTTTTGCATAATTTTTTCAGATCATTAATACATGCAGTTCTTCATTATTAAACCTTGCCTTCTCATGCAGATCTTTTTACTTCAGCAAAGCCATATTGCATTTTTAACCACTGTTCATGGTTTCCAAAAGCTCTACATACATTGCCCCTTTCAGATAACACACACCACCTACAGTTCCAGTTCAGTAATAGCTGTAAAGATGCAGACATTAGCACAGGGCATGTATTAATATTCTTATTATTTCATTATTAAATAGAGCTTCATATAAAATTAATCAATATCATAGTCGGTGCTCTTAAGTGAATTAGATGGTTTTTCAAGAATACAGCCTTAAGGGAGGGGGAAAAAAATGGAGTATTTAAAAAAGCACAGCCCCTTTTCATATGTCTCAGGAAGAGGAGGGAGGTGGAGCTTCAAATCTGGTTTTAGTGCAGTTTCTCCTGCAGAGGAACTTACATTTATTCTCTTTCCTTTCGCCCCCTCCCCTGCTATCTTGCAGCAAACGTGTGCGACAACGAGCTGCTGCACTGCCAGAACGGAGGGACCTGCATCAACAACGTGCGGTGCCAGTGCCCCCCGGCCTACACGGGCATCCTGTGCGAGAAGCTCAAGTGCGAGCGGGACCCGGGGGGCTGCGGCCGCAGCTCGGCACAGGCCCCGCGGCCCCGCGGGCCCGGCCTGCTCCTGCTGCTGCTGCTCGCGGCCGCGCTCCGCGCCTGCTGAGGCCGCGCTCGGACTCGCGGAACCGGGACACAACCCAGGCGTTCGCCACTGGAATCCCAAAAGGAAAAAAAGAGTAAAAATTACCGCGTACAAACTAAGANGTTAATTTTTTCTGCCTGTTCCCATGATATTTTCTGGGTTGTTAATCTCATCACATTTATTTGGTGGTGACTTACTGTTTCTTACACATTTTTCCTAATGTATGTATAGAACGTTTAAATTCAGACATACAGTCATCAACAAAATGCAGTTTTGTACCTTACTATTAAAATTTTTCCACTATAATTCAGAAACTGGACAACAATATTAAATCAATAGATCTTAGTAAAAACCCTTGATTGCTAAAGGAATCACAAAAAAATTTATTTACTGTTCCCTCTCAATTGCATCTATGAGTTTCCAACATATTGCATTATTTGGCCCACTTGGATGCAGAACATCAGAAAGCAGTTTTTGGAGAGACATTCTAGGGCGAGAAAATTATTTTTCTGAAAGCAAGCCAGAACAGATAAGATTACCACTAAATTTACTGGTGCTCAAAATTGTACAAATTTATATAGAATTACACCACTTAAGAACTTGGACTATTTCAATTGTAGTTCTCACGATATTTGGACTGCTTTTAAAAATAAGTAAATTAAAGTTTGCAAAACTATACTTCTTTGTATCAATAAACAGTAACATTTAAGATATAAGTAACAATGCCTTCTCTAGTCTGAATTATTTAGGATATTTTCAGGCTAAGGTATACATAAACATCATATGATACTGAGTCTGCTTCTAAACCAAATAATCTCTTCCCTAATTCTCTAAATTAAAATTTTTACTGTTACCTTCTACCAAGATCGTAGGTGCAAGTGCTTTACTAAAATTGCTTCTTCTGTGGAAGGCAGAGCTGTAATCCAGCACATATCATACTAGTGATATCATCTGAAATAAAACACTGATTGACATATTTAATTAGCATGTTTCTCATATCTCTACATTTTCACCCATGAAATATTTCAATTGATATTAAGCAATACAAAGCAAAGCTGTCAGCTTTTCAAATACTATAATATTATGCAGTTCTAAAAGTTTTGCCTGTATTACTTTTTTTTAACTGCCTTGTCAAATCTGATTTCTGAAGTTATTGTCAGGCTACAATATCTAAGATATTTAAGATAGCTTTAAGATGCCATATACCAAAATACCAAATCTAATTAGGATGAAATATTTGATCTATAATGGAAATAGCATTATCTGTTATTTCTAGATGTCTGTATCATATAATCCCCATCCAACAGCATGCTGAATTTCCTGCCTGTGCTTGCCTTATCTTTTTTGCATAATTTTTTCAGATCATTAATACATGCAGTTCTTCATTATTAAACCTTGCCCTCTCATGCAGATCTTTTTACTTCAGCAAAGCCATATTGCATTTTTAACCACTGTTCATGGTTTCCAAAAGCTCTACATACATTGCCCCTTTCAGATAACACACACCACCTACAGTTCCAGTTCAGTAATAGCTGTAAAGATGCAGACATTAGCACAGGGCATGTATTAATATTCTTATTATTTCATTATTAAATAGAGCTTCATATAAAATTAATCAATATCATAGTCGGTGCTCTTAAGTGAATTAGATGGTTTTTCAAGAATACAGCCTTAAGGGAGGGGGAAAAAAATGGAGTATTTAAAAAAGCACAGCCCCTTTTCATATGTCTCAGGAAGAGGAGGGAGGTGGAGCTTCAAATCTGGTTTTAGTGCAGTTTCTCCTGCAGAGGAACTTACATTTATTCTCTTTCCTTTCGCCCCCTCCCCTGCTATCTTGCAGCAAACGTGTGCGACAACGAGCTGCTGCACTGCCAGAACGGAGGGACCTGCATCAACAACGTGCGGTGCCAGTGCCCCCCGGCCTACACGGGCATCCTGTGCGAGAAGCTCAAGTGCGAGCGGGACCNCCAGGCGTTCGCCACTGGAATCCCAAAAGGAAAAAAAGAGTAAAAATTACCGCGTACAAACTAAGAAGGCCGAACTGAACTAAGCCATATCACTCAGTTACGGACAGGGCTGCGAGTCAAGACTGTTCACCTCTGGCTCGAGACACGCTGGCAGCTCCTGTTCTGTCATCGATCAGCGCTGGCTGCAGGACAAACGGCTTTGACAGCCCCTGGAACGGGAAGAGAATTCCAATAACATTTGCTACTCCTCTCTGGTGCGCCACTGTACCTCCGCCCGGTGTGTGG
The DNA here is from genome assembly GCA_013400515.1 of Erpornis zantholeuca. Taxonomy (NCBI): domain Eukaryota; kingdom Metazoa; phylum Chordata; class Aves; order Passeriformes; family Timaliidae; genus Erpornis; species Erpornis zantholeuca. Next base: position 41,690 of record VZTN01003440.1, on the reverse strand, counting down.
ACCGACCAAACCAAGGCATTCTTTGCTGTCAGTGCATTGTGGGTATAAGGAAATCTGTAAAAGCTGCCATATTGGCCTGCTTCAGTCCCCAAATCCTTTCCAACCTGTGCTTTAGTGAACGTTGCTCTGTAACCCTTGTTGGTTGAAAGATTTCTTTGTCTGATGTTAGTGATGCACATGTGTAACAGCCCCCCCGATAAAATTCAAGCCAGTCATATCCTTGTATACCTTAGCAGCACTGCATCAGTAAGATGCTGTGTTCACCTACTGTACAAGAGTGGCTATAGGACAAAAAGTGTATTTATCCTTTTGTATTCAAATGAAGTTATTTTTCTTGAAATAATGTACAATGTAGATTTTTTGTATTATTGCCTATTTGTGTTACCAGACAATTTATTAATGTATTTAATTCTAATCAGATAAGAGAAAACTATTACTTTTTATTTAGTCCTTTTCTTTTTCCTTTCATTTAATTGTGCAGAGATTTCTCTGTATGGGCAACGTGCTGGCATCAAAGAATATCAGTTTACATATATAACAAGTGTAATAAGATTCCACCAAAGGACATTATAAATGTTTTCTTGTTGCTTTAACACTGGAAGATTTCAAAGAATAAAAATTCCTGCATAAACAGTTCCAGGATGACGTATTGCTATTTCTTAAGGCCTTTTTAGAAAACAAAGAAACAAAAAAAAGCTTTTGATTTCACCATCTGGTATGTGGAAGAAACCCAGGTTCAAAAGTGGAAATTACATCATAACAATCTAATCTGGCTTTAATTTTACTGCTATCATTTCTGCGAACTTAAAATGTAAAGGGCATCATTTGCTTGAGGAAGATTTCATCAAATTCCAACCTCGAAAAAGGTATGAAAAGTTGAATAATGCTCATCTTTGTTCTCTCAATTAACCACAAGCATTATTGCAAAACTTAATTACAAGGTATCATAAGAAGCTGGTCTTTAATTCATACCTTTTTTGTGGATTCTGGCAATAAGCAGATAGAGCCACAGCTTATATTGTTTCTCCAAAATCTTCCTTTAAAAGATATGTTTATATATGCACTAGTATGCTTAAGAAACTGCAAAAACAGCAGCAAAATCACAAGAAAAGCACCAAGATTTAACTTTTAATAAAGTCAGATTTAATATTTAGAAGGACTGTCAAAATATACAGCAGTGAGTAGATAAAAAGTGCTGCTCCAGCAAATAAAAGTTTGTTTCAAGTATCGCCCAAGGTGTAATAAATTCTTGTTACTGCCTTTTATTAGGCCAATTACTGAGTGTGACAGAAAAGAATAGCAAGACTAGAGAGGCAAGCCAAAACCACAGCAGTGTTTCAAAGTCCTGGCAAAAAAAAAAAAAAAAAAATCTAAAGGTAGCAGGACTGTGTGAATTCATTTCCTGGCAATTTTCATCATAATGGTTATAAATATTTTACCAACATAATAGCCTAGTGTGGAAAACAATTAATCAGCAAAAGAAAAATTCCTGAGAGAAATAAATTCTACCTGGCTGCCTCTTTCAAATGGTGAACAGCAGAATTTAGGGCACTGCTTTCTTGGAAAACCTCTTTCTGCTGAGGAAGCACATTTTGCAGGACAGTACCCAGCCTCCAGAAGTGGGTAGGAAAACCAGGTCTTCATTTCTAAAAAGAAATTGGATTCTAAAAGAATACTATGAAGATGCCGATGACATCAAGCTGCTGCCTCTTCAGGCTGTCACCCTGACCCTTCATCATAGAGAGTTTGCTGTTCACACTTGCCCTCGTTTGTGAGCTAAATAAGATAATGCAGAGATAAATGAAGTGCTTTGCTGGTTCCCAGCCATGGCCTACATGAGATTTCAGGTATATTTTATAAGTATGTTCACAACAATAAACAGAAAAGTACATTGAGCAGGCTCAAGGAGGAATATAAATGCTAATACAGGTGACATACAGAGCTGGAGACTACCTATAATTAAATGGATTTCTGATATTAAAATAAGGGATTTAAATTTCCTTATATTACCACAGACCAAATTCAGATTGTGTAATTATTGGAAAAGATATGCTTTAATTGTCATTATAAACTCAAGGCTTTGTGGAAGTGCTAAGTAAGCATGTTATGCACATTTGGTTAGAAGGGATTCTGCCAGCAGTGCTGGAGTATAATGAATATAAGATCACAATCAACTCGACTACATTTCAATTTCATATACTTAGGATCTTCTAAACCAGGGCAGAGTATATGGCTTTCCACGTATTTAGCTACCATTTTGTGCATTTTATCCTCCCTCACCTATTAATAAAATTACAGTTTTATACCAGGAGTACATTCAGTGGAAAATCTTCTTATCAATCTCCTTTTCTTCAGCTTCATTATTTTTTCCTCTAAACTTCACAGAACTTTACTAAATGAAAATCTGAGCATTTCTGCTACTGTATTCCAAGTATATTTCTAAAATTATGTGTGCATCTCAGAGAGATTTACAGCACTCAGCATTGTTTTACATGCATTTTTTTACTTAATTCAGTGTAAAATGAAGGCAAAACTTGTTCCCCATTCCAGAAGCTGTGAAGAACAACAGATTCCTTTTCCTGAGCATGCAGTAGGATCTCTCCATGACAACATGCAGTTGCAGTGTCTGCTTTATTTTCCACCAGAAAATATAGACCACTTCCCACATATTTCGGTTTCTTGGAATGGGTATCCTCTCCCTGTGAATGCCTGTAAAATAACAACACATTTGTGATACTGAAAAAGGCCAACCCAGTCCCTTGCCCAGGATGTTGTTTCTGTATCAAAATGCAGCAAAAGAAACCTACTATGGAATTATAATTTTCTCTCTTTCCTAGAAGGTTTAGCATCCAAGAACTGACCAGGCTTTAGATTGCTTAGTTGTCCAGATTATAGTTCAGTCCAGTGGCCATAAAACTAGCATTCACCATTAGATTTATTCAGTTGTATTACTTCCAGTTGCTTTGCTAAATCAGTCAGTCTTAGTCAACTTGCTATTCCTGTGTTTGTACCTAGAGAATTGGTTCTGATCCAGGATCCACAAGTGTTTAACATCTGAAAATGGGGCACCCAACTGCGAGGTGCTGCTCCCTCACAAGTGAACTGCAGAAATTCCCACTTCACGCCAGCCATCTTTCTCACATGGAAATGAAGAGAGAAATATCTGTCTTTGTCCTACCTAAACTGTTTCAAAACTATCCAAATGGAACAAAAACCTAGTCACATGCAAATTGACCTCAGATATTGCCCTCAAAAAATAATTGATCTAATACTTCATCATGACTGAGCCACAGGTGAGAAGTTATTTCATGCAGTGAACAGAACAAAAAAATAATGTGCAAAAGACTACTCAAATTTAGAAAGAGCTCTTCTGTTTGCATGTAATTTTATACATCTTTCTCATAACTCCAAGACACCAGGGGGATTTGTTATAACCTCATTGGGATTCTAGGTTTATTAAACCATTGAATTAACTAGATTCATCCATGCATGCCATTTATTCACCTGTGAGAAATGAGACTAATATTTTTCATAGAATATGCAAGACCAGATTTTCAGGCAACCTTCAGCCTAGCATTCATGTTTGTCCTTGCAAATGCAAAGTTACAGATGTAACTATTAAGACATAATCAATTCATTCCCAAGAAAAACTGTAATTTTAATTATTTATGGGTGCAAACCTCTATTCACTACAATGCAGATCTAGTATTATGAATTAGAAATTTTATATTAACCAACAATACCTTTCCCACCCTCACACTGTATCAAAAAGGATATATGTGTATGCAAAACAAACAAGTAGAACAGCAGCATTTTGCACCATATGGTGCATTTCATTTAATGAAATGAAAGTTCATCACCAGAGCAGTATGTTCTCCAAGACACCAATTTTGCCATAATATGCAACAGAGAAAATTCCAGTACAAAGCATATGTTTCCCTTTATTGTCTTTCTGGCCATCTATACACACACAAACATACAGACAATGAAATACTGCTTGAGATGTTTCACAGCCTCAAATAGCACAGAGAAGACTCATGTATGCAACTGAGACCTAAACACGTTGTAAAGGCTTCAGGCTTGGCTTTCTGCATCCGTTGCTATCCAGTGCTCATCTCTGAGGGGGACTGGGATAAAGATCCCACCATGGAATGCCGTGAGTGGGGTCCCACAGCAGGCACAGAGTCGGTGCCAGCCTGGTTAGAGGGAGCATGGCAGCAGCGTTGGCCCTGCCTCTGGCAGCAGGGACACATCTCACGCTGGGACGTGCCAGGCACCACTCCCCCACCACAGCCTTGCCATCTGTGTGCACAGTTGCACATCTGGTGCTTGTTGCAGCTCCAGTGACACCTCCTAAGGACACAGTGCTGCCCAGTGGAGCTGCTGTTCAAGCCTACTGTTGTCACTGGAAATACACTTCTGGTACTAGAAGCAAACTCTTGTTGAGAAACTGAAGGAATAGCAATGTTTTCTGGGAAAAGAAGGTCAGAGCTAGGTTCTGGGGCTGTGCTTGTGTGTCTTGAGAAAATAAGATTAGTTTGGGATGAGTATTTTCCATTTCTCATATAGTGTAATTTTCACCTGAGTACTCTGTGCAGGTATTTATGACATCCAAGAACAAATAAGTAAATTCAAGCATTTGTGTATATGAACATGACTTCTCATGAATGAACAAAAAAAAAGAAAAAAAATCTCTGATTTCTGACTCAGCTCCATTGAATGAGCGGATTTTTAAAAATAAATTTTGCTGGTTAGGACATTAGTTGTTTTGAGATTGACACATTCTCTGCATTCAGAAGTGCAACACCATTCCTCCAGAAAACTACCAAAACACCTGAGGAAATGTAGAACATTCAGGCCCTTACTCTGACAGTTTGTGTAAGGCTTATTCTAAGTTCCCTTGTTCTAAGAAGCCTTGATCTCGCTGATGCTTTCACACCTCTCAGTGACTGAATTCAGTGTTACCTGAGCAGAAAAATGGAAACATTTCAAGCCTTGTACATCTACTGGGAACATGGTTCACATTGCTTCTTGCAAATAATTGTAGATGCAAAATTGATAGGGTGCTGCCTATATTAGTTGTTTGCGATTGACAGTGCCAAGAAATATCCTTCAAAGGTCTTGGGTCCCTTTGATTGGATTCTGCAAACACATTGAATGAAAAAATGTATTTGCTTCCTCTAACTAAAAAAAATTACAAGGCTAGGTCATTCTTACAAGATTCTAATGACACTCAAAGTCAAAGCACTTCCATTTATCACAAGTGAGATGCTTCAAAAACTCTCAGAGAAGATACAATAGGGTTAGACTTTTATTCTCCACAGTCTATCAATATTCAGATATTTCAGCTATCTTTTAAGAGAGATGAAGAAAGTGATTCAGAGAGGTAAATGAAGTTGACTGAAACAACCCAAAAAGCAGCTGGCAAAGTCAAGGAAGAAATTTCAGCACACTCAAGCTTCACAGCACATTGAATATGAATAAAGTGTTACACTAAAAGATTATTGAAAACTTCTTGGTATATTTGCTTACAATTACCACTGTGTATAGCATTAGTATAGACACAATACAATGTTTTTATGCATAACCTATATTCCTAATTAGAAAATACAACTTCATACCTCCTCATTTTATAAAGATGATCAAACGAAATTTGTTCTCACAAGTAACAAGCAAGACAAACAAACAGATATATTCCAAATGGTGTGAAATTACTCCTTGCCTGAACAGGTAACTATTTTTATGTAACTTCATTCTTTCTTAACTTCACTAAGGGTTATGAACCTTAAGGTCATAAAGAAGATAGTATTTCTGTACTGGTATTTTAATGAGAATAAACAACATATAGGGGTTGATAAATTAATGATAGCAGTCATGTTTTTAACTCTCATAGTATCTCAAATTATTTCCTAAAACTTAATATTAGTCATCTTAATTGCAGGAGAATTTAATGCATTTACAAAAATGCACTAAAAAATTTAGACAAGAACTAAAATAACTTATTTTATTGTTTACTTGTTGCTGGTTTTACTGACCTTATACATAATAAGTCTATTACATTCTTCTTGCAAAACAGACTGGCTAAATACATGCCCAAAGCTACGTATGCCAAAACCCAGTAAGCTAAAACAATGCCAATCCCATCTGGAAGTTGAGATTTGCTCATCTCACAGAACTAAAAATCATTCACTGGAAATGGAATTCAGGTATTTTTCTTCAGCTTCACAGTGTAGAAACTTAAAAGGTTAAACATGGAGATGAAGGTTGGAGCCCCATCTGCAGAAACAGGTTAATGAAGATGCATACCAGCAAGATGAAGATGAAGTAGAACAAAGTGTGTTCTCATTACCAATCAGACACAAATTTTACTTCAATCCAAACAGAAATATATGAAAGGTATTGGAATCCAGAGGGAAACAAAGCAAAAAGGAAAAAAGTCCACTTTTATCAACACTTACAATATTAGGGGAAAACCCAACACCAGAAGAAGGAAAAGAAAGAGAACATAAGCTGTGCCCACACTAAAAATATGCTAGAATCTCAGAGGAAAAGCCATTTTAGGTACTACATACATTTTCATAAATCTGTAGGCACAGAAGTTAGCATTGTAACCTCTGATTTGGAAACTGCAGGACTTGAGCCTTGCAGACTTCACTTGAGGATTCTACCTTCTGTCCAGGTGATACACTGCTCACTTACCTGCTGGAAGAGCCCAGGCCCATCGGCACCACCTCTGCTTTGTGTTTGCTCCAGCTGCACACGAAGCACGAGTCTGGCCATCTAGTCCAGATGTTCATGAGGCAGATGTTTTCAGCACATCACAGGCCTGGCTCAGGCCACAGCAGACTAAGCACAGTGCAGGAAGAATCCCCTTGCCAGGATCTGTGTAATTCCAGCAGTTACATTTGCTCTTTGCAACGCACCTCTGAAACCTTCAGAAGTAATTCTTATGAGGACATTGAAAATTAAATGTGTTCAGAAGAGAGTGTTTTCCCTCCAGACCTTCCATTGACATCTGCAGTCACCACGAACAAGAAGGGACTGAAAGGCCCTGGATGGCTTCACTGACTCATTCAATGCATGTCGTGTTAACAGCTCTTACCTCTAATTATTGCTGCTTGGAAGGATAGGAGCACTGGCACATAGAACACCCTGCTAGTTATATTTATTATACTGCTTTCTTTTGCCATACTCCAGCTTGCTTTCTTCCCTCATTTCAGATTTTTTCTATGCCCTCATAAATTATATTTCTTACTTTGGTCTGCAGATCTCCCACGGGCACTAAGTAGGTGGATTGGTACCTCTGAATTAGTCTTGGCAGTGCTCTTTTGCCTTCCCAGATCTGGTAGAGGCACAACGACTTTTACAATTTGCTCATTGAGTAGGATGTAAGGAACGATGACTAAACTATGTAGATTGAGTGCTGAACAATTTTTTGACAGTTTTCTCGTTTACTGACAATATCTACCATCAGAATATCTCCCAGACTGTATTGAGGTTAGCCTCATGATGCTACTGCAAAGCAGGGAAGCATGTTATTTCCATTTTATTCATTGGGACTGAAGCCTGAAGATGCTGAGAGACTTACAAACTCAATTACAGAAAAAGAGATTAATTCTGACACCTCGTCCACCGCAGTAAGTACTGAGACCTACAGTTCCCTACTCCATCCAAATTACACAAATCTCAAGTTAAATAGTCTCCCATCTGCATGTATTTGCCACCCACTTACTTCAGATTATCCCATCCAAGTCTATTTTACATTACACCTCCCAAAACATTGGAGTTTCGATGTTGTGATATTTAACTCACACATGTGATTTTGCTGGTTCGGTTTTTTCTCTCTGGCACTTCAGCTCAAGGCTAGAAGGAAGCCACAACTACTGTTTTGTGAAGGGATGTAATATATGAGTCAAAGTAATTGGAAACATTTTAACAGTCTGATAAATTAAAAGACATGCATACAGAAAAACAGTAGAGCACTACAACTCTCTTCCAAAATAAAGAGATTCTTATGGGGTTTCCTTCCCCCCTCCTCGTCTGATTTCTATTTAATTGGGTATATTAGAGCTCACATAATAATGATATTATGACTTGATAAATACATATAATATCTTTTATAGCTTGAAATACCTATAGCTTAGGCATTTAATTTCTTCTAAAAATGTCTAGATACTGACCCAATTAGATTTTGATACATAGATATTTCTTGTTTACTGGAAATCTGGTAGCAAAAAGACTCTACATTTTGAATAGGCTCATAAATATATATGGAATTTAATTTTTTAATACACAAAATCCATTTTCCTATTGTTTAGTTGGTTTGCTGACTGCGGGAGAGAAATATTTTCTCTAAATATTTTTGTTTTGTACAAGTAATTAGTCCATAAATCAGTACGTTGTAACATGGCAGAGATTACCCTCAAGCCAATAGAGAACTGATTGAATGTACTTACTTTCTTGGAAATTCAGTTTCTTCAATTTCTGCAGTGTCTCTGTATTTTCTTCTGCTGCTTTCAAGCATTGCCTTGCCACTCTTTTCTCTCTTCCTATTCTTCAAATGTATATTATTTAGCCAATAAGCGTTAATTGTATTGAGCACCAGATTTTTTCTATGTGTTGAACCAATCTCAGTAAGCTGACAAAGAACATAAATAAATAATCAGATAATCATAGAGCAATCAGTTTGATTCCCTAGTAGGAATTTTTACATGGTTTCCTATTTCCTATTACTAGGCCATATACTGATATTAAAGATGTCCCAGCTCTTAAGCAAAACAATGTCTCTAAGAGAGGGAAGACAAACTGCAAATGTAAAATTCCTGTAACACATGTCAAAGACTGAATGGAAAGTCAGTTCAGGATGGTAACCCCATTAAAAAATGAAGTGTAAGCACATACTGAACTTGAAGTATGTACTTTAATAACACCAAAGTCCTCTTCAGTCTATTTTTTTTTCTTCCTAATCCATAATGCCAACTTTATTTTCCTCAAATGGCTAACAATGGCTAAGACCATGTAGGATTGCTCTGAGGCAGTATCACTTGTGAGCTGTGTGCTCTTGGTCAGCCAGCCCTCTACAACTTTAAAAACCAAAACACAAAAACCAAACAGGCAGGCAGAGACAGGCATGGCTTTGTCATTATTTCAGGAGACTTCAGTTCTGAGCAGTGATTCTTGTGTGGCAATTAGTCAGTGGTCTGAGTACAGCTGCTAATGGAGATGTGCATGTGGATAACAAAAGCTATCAGTGCTTTTTGGTGTTTTTTTCCCCAGCTGTCAGTCTTAGCAAAGGAAGCCAAGGGGAAGTGAAATGAAGATGAGGTAACCCTGGTATCTCAATACCAGGCCTCAGAGACTTACAACACACTCTGAGAAAACCCAGAACTTCAGTGTAAATGTGCATCTATTCTGTGAACAATGACGTTTCATTCTCCAAGGACTGACTAATTTGCATTCGTTAACAACCTGTTCCAGAATCCATTAAATGCGAAGGAAAGCCTCACCTTGATTTCAACAAAACAGAATCAGGTTTTAAATTAGGTTGAAAAATAATTTCAGGAAAAGAAAAAGTAATCCCTTAGGCATTATCTCTCTGATCCTACTATAATCTGCAGCATTTGTACAGTTCCATGTACTATTTATTGTGCATTATTCTATTGCAGCACTTAAATTATTCTCATTTGAATGTTTCCACAGACCCAGCAGTTCTGGTGACAAATGTCTTAATTTAAGATGTTGGTCTGCATGGCAGGCACCATTTCTGTCCAACAGAGAAAGGAACTCCCCAGCTGAAGCTGTTTTCACCAATTTGTTTGCCAGCAGCATGTTTTCCTGTTTAATCCATGTTAACATTTTGTTCAGAGTTATCCTAACTGGCATGTATTCTATCTGATAAACATCTCCTCTTCTCCCTCACGGAAACATTATTTATTTATGACATTATTGTTACAGACAACTAAACAGCCAAGAGGGAAACACATTTGCTTTCCTACAAATACCTGCACATGCTGCTAAAACTGCATCATTTTTCTTATAGAAACATTTAAAATTTGGTTAAAGGCTTCCTAGGATGTCTTTGGTATCCACTGAGAACAAGGAACAGAGACAGACACATGCAGCAGTACAAAATCAGCAAGGGTTCAGTAGAACACAAGGAAAATAATGACATTGCAGGTTCTTAGGCTGATATATGAAACCTTCTCCTTTTCAGCCCAATTTGTCATGACTCCATGACTAAGTGAACTAAATAGACTTGAGATAAAATGATTCAAATCAAGAGTCTCAAATTCATTCATGTTCTCTGTATCTTTGGCAGCCCAGGAGCTGGCTGCTGTATTATTAGGAACCAGTACCCAGACACACACACACTGTGAGCAAACACCAAATGATCTCTGTGCAGGTCACTGTGTCCCCAGGCAGCTTCATGACTAACACTAAATTAAGAAGGAGTAGTATAAATCAAAATTACCAAGTGCCTGAGAAGCAAATAGCCTCAAATTCCTCTCACTTCACCAGTTAGTACCACATGTAAACCCTCAGTGACAGAACCACAGATTCATTTACAAAAGGACTCAAAAACCTACAACTGTTTCATAAATTACAATAGAAGTTGTAATGAGTGATCAGTTTGAGTCTGCACTACATGGGACTGATCATCTTCCATTTCTTTGAAGTTCCTGTTCTGTCCAGGGTCTGTATTTTCCCAACATGGGAAGGTTTCAGTGTGTCTACCTGTCGTTTTCCCACCATCTTTCTGTATTGTCTGTAAGTGCAAGCTTCTTTACCACACAGATGCCTTCAAACTCTGTGACACAGTTCAAGACATAACATGCATCCTCTGTTACTTTTAACTGACATATCCTTGAATCTTGTCACACTGGGCTAGGAATTTTTCACATACAGAAAGGCAAGTCACTGCAGAGGCTCAAGTCAAAGGAGCAAAACAACAAAAACTGGAATAAATGGAATGCACAGACTTTAGACAAGCAGAACAAAAGCAGCCTTCAAAGACAGACTCAGTTGTAGGTGAATTATTTAAGTAATTCACCAAAGTAGAAATTTTTTAGTTTAGACCCTAAAATTTTTTGCTGCACACCACTGCTCATGAGAACAAGTCAGGTTGTGGTTAGTGAGTCCTGCTTGCTTAATGCCTTACAAAAGAGCAGGTCTTCCAAAACTCAAAAGAATAACCCCAAAACAAACAACTTCTCCTCCTCCCCTGCACAATCTAGAAAAACATCTTGCTTCTAATACACCTTAGAACTTTATAAACTTCTTTCAACAGTGCTGAGCAAGTGGAGGTAGTATTTATAAAGCCTTCTTCAAATGACATGCTGGTGGCATTTGCAGACTCACTATTCACATAGCTCCACTCCCAGCTCAAGACAGTGGGGCCATCGACTTAAAGGACAAGAGGCCAAACTCCAGATCCTTGCATCCAGTGACAGAACTGGGCACTGTGCACTTTATCCTAATCATGTCTTAGCACAAAACAGGAAGGGATGGGAGTTTTAAATAATTCTAAGCAAAGTCTTTGGGCTTTAGAAAGAACTGACTGTCTGACTTCTTTAGCAGCCTTTGAAAATCCAGGATGTCATCATTACCTTCATCATCGTTTTTACTTATCCTCACACACGCAGAGATAGACACACAGAGCACTCTAAACCCAGCACTGCTCCCCAGCCTGACATCTCGTGGCTGTGAGGGACATAGCACTGCTGAAGCAAACACCCAAATACCATCCCCACACACAGGAGCAGACTAATGCCTGTATAATTTAAGCAAATACAAAACAGCTCTTGAGCAATGCAAGACGATTCTTTCCTCTGATTAGATGTGATGTGGTGTCAGCATCGTGTTCTGATTAGACAAACTGGCACAGAGTTGTAAAGGTAAACCACAGTTACAAATAACGCAGAGCTTTGCTTAACCAGACTGCACAGATGATATTTTGTCATCATCAAAACTATAAGCCTATCTAATCTGAAATAAGGATTTCTGGAATATCTGCAGTTATTCTTTTGATATTATTAAATATTAGTTCGATTTTTGCCGCAGGAATGAAACCACTCCTGCTGCAAGAGCAAAATATGAGTGCAGTAAGCTACACAAGGAAAACTAATGTCTTCTCAGACAGGAGGAGAAATGAGGAAACAAAGAGTGGGTTTGCCTACATACATAGGCATAGCATGGGTACATGCCTGGCAGGGAAGAGAGGAAACACCCATGCTATGAAGAGTAACTCCTTTTTCTTTTCCTAAAAAAGTTGTGCTATTGATGCATTTTCAAGAAAAACAACTTGAAACTAGGGGGAAGAAAAAGATTCTTCGTTTTAGGAGGATCTGCTGCACTGTCTGAAGAGGTTTGACACTCTTTTTTCTGGCATGACAACAATCAAGCAATAACATGGAGAAAATAATTTCTGCAGTTTGATTAGTTCCCACACTAGATGTTCCCACATATACTCACATCTCCCCAACTCTCTTTCTCCAGCCAAGAGTGTTTTCAGCTGCTAGTTCTGTAGTCAACAGCAAAGCTATTTAACAGAATTATTAGCAGGGGGTTTACATTATAGATCCCACCACTCTTCTCTAGGGGTCTGCTTCTGTTACCACTGAAGTTAAGGCATCTTCAGAGAAAGCTGGACAACATTGCTGGAATTTTTTTTTCTACTCTCTTACAAACCTGCACTTTCACCTCTTCCAGCCTATGATTTCTATTACATTTTCTTGCTGGTACTGTAAGGCTGTGCAGCTGTTCACTGGCCAGCTCTGGGTTGTCGTTCTTTGTGAAATGGATTCCTCTGGCAAACAACTTTAGGAACCACCACAACAGGTAAGAATTGTTGCTTGTTTGTTAATTAAGCTTTAATGGCTGTAGATTTCAAGAAATGGGAAGTACAAAGTTGCATCTCATTAATGTACCACTGATTGAATGAACCTCAAAGGTGGACATGAGTGTTCCCAGATGATAACAACGTTTGTGGGCTCAGGAAAATTCCCCCAGGGCAAGGAGTGGCTGGAAAGCCAGCCCCCAGCTCTCAAATGGACACATTACAATAAATTACAGCTTCTGTTCATTTGGGAAAAAAAAATATTCTTACTTAATACTGACAAGAAAACTGCCACAGCTTTTGAGCTCTGGGATTTGCTCTAATTGCTCTGCTTGTGAGTGAGAGGCTTCCTGTAACATGCAAAAAAGGAAACATTTACTACCCCTTCCTATCATATGAAGAAGGCAAATGTTTGCATTTCTAGGAACTCAGTATCTCTACAAATTCTGCAGCCAGTTTTTCTTCACAACTTCTGTCTTGTTGCAGAAGACACACATGGAATTTTTTCATTAAGGATTTATGCTTTTTTGATGCAAATTAAAGGTGATCTGAGGTGGAAATATGCTGGTGGAAGCATTGCAGTAACAGCTGGGAAGAAATCATCCTGCATAGCCACAGTGCTGTCCATAGGGATTTTTTGCCACTGGGTTCTCAGGGTGTGCATCTGAGGACCAGTATTTCCATGTAGATGATCACATGGAAAACAGCATTGAAGATGAATAAGGGGCACTGGTTATCAGCTGAAAGCTGCCACTCTCCAAAAGGGACATTTTAAACGTGTAGATGCCAGGTTAGCTGGATTACCTTAGATAACTAAAAGCAGAAATAAGGAGCACTGCTTTTAGAAGGCAAGTGATTGCAGGAACTGGTCAGTAATTCTGTGATTTGAGAATCAGGAAGGATGGTCTGTTCCTACCCCTGAACTCCCTGCAGGGAGACAAGATATGGCACTGCACTAGGCCCACACAGTGAGGCTGGGGGAGTGCTGCCAACAGAGTGCAGAAAGCCTGGGCAGGTACTACCAGCAAGGAGGAAGGCACATAAAAGTAAGACACATCATAAAGTAGTCAGAGAGGCCTGGGACACGCCTCCTGCAAGCAGCACCGAGGTATGCACAAAAGATTAGCAAACCCAACCCTCTCCCTCAGAAAGGCACAAGCTGATAAGCAAAGGATCTCTTCAGAACAAGGGCAGTGGGTATCATGAGCCTCCTGAAGCCTTAAAGGGAAGTTATGGGTACAACTAACTCAGGTAATTAGATGTAAATTATCTTATTGTTCATTGGACTTGAAATGTCACAATGTTTATCACTCTGCTGTGGTGACTGGTACTCCAACAGAAAAATCTTGTATAAGACCAGGCAGAAAATGAAAAGGACCCACAAAGTAAAATCCATTGTTTGCCTTCTCCTGGTTAAATGAGGCAAAGAATTTGAGGCAGCGCAGAATTTGAGGCAAATTACATGGCTAACAATGTCTGTATACTAATCACTGAGAGCAGCATTAACAAACACAAGCATCCATATTTAGCATGTGAAATCTTGTTTTCCTGAGCTTTCACGAGTTCTGAAGTGAGTGAGTTTCACTAACTTCAACATAGCTACAATTTTATCCAGAAAAATGTATCAGGTCAAACTGTCAAAAAATGGACAGATCTTACAATGTTACCAGCCCTCTCATTTCCTAAGCCAATGTGAGGAATACTTCAGTATTAAATAGAAAATCTTTGCAGTGAGAGTATTTTTCTTCATAGGAAAATAAAATCCATCTGCATCATACCATCCCAGTAGCTTCTTCCTCTCCCTCATGCACAGCTGACTGTAACTCCCACTCTTCTTGTTACAAGAGAGAAAACACGAGAGCCTCTTTCAGCTACATTAGTGGAACTGGATTTTTAAAGCTCCAAAGATACAGAAATTACATGGAATTTCTGAATGCATCTAAAATCCAAGTCCAGTGGCAATGAAATAAAGGATGTTTTATCATGTTCCAAATCACTCTTGAGAGATAACAAGTGAAAGCAAGCATGACCTGAGCAGGAAGGAAAGCAGGATCTAGAAAAGCAAAGGATATCTTGCACAAGCTGAAATGGGGCAAGAAAATATCATTTGGTCCCTGTCTCCCAGTAATGAGAAAGCTTTGTCATCACAAATGCTTAGGGAGAACGTATGGCAACAGAGTGCCTCCCTTTCCACCCCCTCCAGCAAGCTCATTTCAGTGAGTTATAAAACACAAACATAAAAAGACTTCAGTGAAACCAGGAGAGAGCAGATGTTAATTACAGCAGAATGGTCTCAAAGCCAAACTGAAATTCAGTTCGGTTTTGCACGATTACTTGGGCAGCACTCCCAAGCAGTGCAAACTGAAGGGCATGCAAACCCTAACCACTTGAGGAAGATAAATGCAGAACCTGCCCATCCTGTGTGACTGAAAGTCACCTCTGTAGTTATTACCAATTGCCCTTAAGCTAATGCATCATATGTCTTTTTGACAAGAGTAATGGCTAGGTTCTGACAACGAATAATTGCCATTTCAATGGAAAATGTTAAAATATAACTGAAATAAAACACAAAATTATTAGTGAAAAATGTAGGAGAGATGACAGGAGTGTGTAACTTCACTGGAATTATCAGTAGCTTGACTGGCATGGCTTTAGTTCTAATAAGGATTCAGTATGCTAAAAGCCACAAAAGCAAATGGAAATGGTAGTTACAGGACTGAGACTCGGTGACTAAGAGCTTCACTGCTAACCAGAGAACAGCTGTGCCATAAATTGCTTCCATTCCCACCAAATCTAGTGCTTAATGGCCTAATTCTTCAGTTTTAAACTGTCAAACTGTTGAAAATGCTGTTCCAAAATGAGCAATAAGGCTGTGTCCCTCAGGGTCAGTTTCTAGGGTGTCCCAGCACACCCTTTCTGGGAAGCAAAGAAGAGGGCTGAACAGTAAGTGCTGCAAGTCTCTCCCTCCTAACCTCAGACTTTTGCAGTATTGTCTCAATTTCAGTAACTGAAATTAAGCTCTCTAAATATTCCAATCAATTACATTTTGATTTACTGCCTTCCGTGGCATTTTCCTCTTTCATTTATTGGTGCACTTGACTTGTATTTCCTACAGGGACATTGTGTGATAGAATTATATGTCATTCTTTTAAAATGTCTCTTTCCTTCTAGTACAAGTTTAGGCTGTACCCTGCAGAGTGCCCCTGAACTGATCTATCCTCTCCTGAGTCCTAGCAGCAATCTCCAGGTAGCAGTTTTTCCACCACAGCTATGATTAGAATTCTGATCAAAAGCTTTTCCTGAATCCTGTCTCTATAGGACTACACTAAGCATAACAAGATAATGGAATTAAACCTCTTCCAGCACACATTTTGTAAGAGAGTAGTGTCTGATTTCCTACATTCAAATGCAGCAGTTGTAGTCCTCGTCTCCCCTTGAGGAAAAATGGATCCAAATCATGAGTGGACTTTCCCTGCCTATCTGCAGTACTGGGTAATCCAGACTTTGGGATTGTTCTTCCTACACCAGCCACTAATCATTGCCAAACAAGTGAGAAGAGCCTTGTGCCAGCTGTGGGGAAATGGATAATGGAAGTATCATCAGAGCAGCTCTTCAAAACCCACTGACTTATGTATCACCTTACTTATCAACTGTTACCTGTTCTGCAAGAGTTGGAAACTTAGGTGTTTTCCTAAAAATGAATTTAAAATATCCCTTTGTATTCTACCCAACCTCCAAAATACTCCAGCATTCTGACCTGGTGCTTCATCACTCAGAGGGATCATTTTTCTTGCATACACACAGCCCTCACCCCACCCCTCACAAATAGAGTGCTTTTCTTCAGCAGCAGAATTCTCAAAATCTCTAAATTAATCCATTTCCAACACTATTATGCAGACTGAGACTTTAAAAGAGGAAAAAGCCTTTGGGATAGTAATCTCTTCACTACAAGTATCTATTCTTCCCATGTATAAAGACTGCAGAATAGATCATTAAGTCTGATGTTATTTGTTCTTAAAGTACCAGAAACTAATTAGGAAACTATGCATATACTGTACCAACAAATTCACAAGGTCAAAGAAAATGATGGGGCAGAAACTTTTTGAAAATTTAATTAAACTTATGAGAATCAATAAAAGCATTTGTTTTGTTCCAGCACCTGTTTTTAGGCAGTAATATCTTCATGCTGCTGCTTGTTTGGTTATATTAGAAATTACATGATCTGCTCAGCTACAAAAAGACTATTGATTTGTATGTAATAGCAGAGAAGAGTACTGTCTGTTTACAAGGGATTCAGAGCTACTGTGAGCACTGTCTGTAAACAGGCAGGGATGCCAGTGTAACACAACATGCCTCAGAGGAAGCAAGCTAAACATGGCAGCAGCTCACAGAGCACACGTGGCAAGCACCAAGTCTGTTCTTTGTCAGGCAAGAAACTGTGCAAGTCTGAAAATATAAGTAACACCAAAGATGACAAGCTTTTCAACAGCTCATAAAAGGAAGATTAGGAAAAGGGAAATAGAAAAATAAAAGAAATTTGAGAAACATGATCACTTATCACTCAGGCAACTTTTTCTTATGTTATCCTTTCTATGTACCTACTAGAAATTCTTAGGTACATGAAGAATTCCAAGAAACATGAAAACACTTATCTGACTACTAACCAGTAAGCACTCATTTGTTCAAGGCACTCCAGGGAGCAGAACTCACTGGTAAAAAGTTTTCTCTACTAAAAAGAATAATAGTCTGTCCTTGGCCATTTCTGACCATACTAGAGAGCAAAGAAACAGTCAGTGAAAGTGGAATCTTTGTCACAACCATTGCTCTGGAGAGTTCACAACATTTTCTCTATGGGATTTAAACAGCATATCTCAGAATCCTTGCTGACCATGTCTGCAATACCCACAAATTCCAACTTCCCAGCAATATTTACAGTGTCTTTAAAAGCAGACGTGGCCTTGTCTGACACTACCCTAACAGCAGTATCACATCTCCCTGGCTGTGTTCAAGCCAGCAAATTGCCTGGGCACCTACAGACTTCAACAGTCCAGTTTCTACCTTCTGCTCACCTGGTTAGTGCATTACATTTCTACAAATAGGCCTAATAGCTCCCTAGTAATGGTAACTGCAGGTTTATCACTTTAATAGGTTGGGACTGAGGTGTAAGCTTAACTGAAACCTTCTGACTTTATTACACATAGGAAGGTTGTTTTTTTTAATTAGTTGTACTAAGGTGTTTAGTAAGAACGTGGTTTGTTTCTCAGTTTCGATAATTTACACAGAGAAACAAAGTAGCATCTTTTCAAGGAACAGGTGCCTCTTGCCCTTCAGGTAGATTTTAACTGGATTCAACAAATGTGAAAATACTTGGATTTCTTCTGCATTTACTGTTGGAATCAGAAACCTAAAGCAAGTAATAACAAACAGGGAGGAAGCAGTCCCCATTAATGCATCTTGAACTTTTTTCAGCAGATTCTTCATCCTAGAGAGTTTTGTAAAAAATATACAAAAACACACCATACAAAAAGTCATTCTCAGAGCATTTCCTTTGATAGACAACAAGAACCAGGTAAAAGCAATAGATCTTGAATTTTGGTCTGCTTTACTTCTGACACTCTAGGATTACTGTAAGTTTTAGGCTAAGAGCTAGGAATGCTTACCTCCCACTGCAGTACATGAGGTTGCAGTCTGTGCAACTCTAGGGTTTTAACCTCAGCTTTCACACATGTGATACAGGGGTGTGACATGTTCCTCTCTATGCACTGAAGATCAGTTTGCTTGAGATGCAGCTGGAATGTAACTTTCTGGGCCATTATTTTATGTGATTGCCAGAGAACTATAACTTAAATCTAAGATATGGCCTCAGGCACCATCACTGGTAAAACTCATGCAAGCTCAATAATTCTCAAGAGCACATACCCTAACTGAGTCATATGGCTTTCAGTTTGTACCAGTCTATGTCTTCTTGNATCCATGGTCTCTGCTTCACATATTTTTTTCATTTCATTTCAGAAGCTTAAAAGAAAATATAACATGACTCCACTATACTCCAGGAAGTTTAATGGTGAATGCTGATCTTGAAAAGAACCTTTGAAAGGGTATTTACAATTTTCCTTCTAACAATCTTTTTTTTTTTTGCATGATCACAATGGATCATTTGCATAGAAGAACTGTACAAAATATTCTGAAATAATATAAAAACTCTGTGACATTCCATTACTCAACAGAATGTTGTTAAAATGAGTGTTCAGTTCTCTCTTGGAACAAATTTCCTCCCAGCTTCACAAGAAGCCACACTCAGAGTATCCTATAAACCCTTAAGAAAAAGCCACCAATGAGTAGGTGACACAGTGATTGTATTTAACTGGAAAGTACAATATGTACTAGAAATTCTCACTTTCAAAAACCCAGAGCAAATGTTGGTTATACTTAAGTGTGTGTTTTGCCATTGAATTTACTACTACCATAGGGTTTCTTTTCTTTATAGCTACGCCCCATGCTCATTACTGTGCTGGGAAGCATTCTGAAAGCTGCTCTATTATGTATACTTCAACAAGTTGAAGTTAATGCTCTACTAAGCATTTTTCACACTGACTATATGGGGGAAAAAAAGTTACATGCTTCTTGCACGGCTAAGTATAATAAGAAACTACTGCCCAAGGCAAGGCACTCTGTGAAAACATAACACATGCTGGCAAAAGGCCTCTTGGTGCTCCTTTCTGAAACAGGGATGAGGAATTGACTGAAGTGTTCTTTTGTTCATGTCATTAGACAAGAGGGGGAGGAACAAAGGATACAAAAGAGCATAACAAACCAGGGAAACACTACACAGGCAGAGAAGAAAGTCACAAATGAGAATAAAAGACAAAGGATTTGCCAGAAACAGTAATCTCTGTAAAGAAAACTGATTGTTCATCTGGAAAATGGAAAAATCTGTATGTTCTTTGTCAGTACACTGACTACCAATGAAATACACTTAATTCCTCCCACCGATTTTTTCTCCTAGAAGCAGCAAAATTCTCAACACTGGCTAAGGAATATTCTGTGTGCACAGTTGAATGCATTATGTCACATACTCATATACAGATACAGTTGTAACTTCAGCATCTAGATAACACAGGTTTTAAAATTTATTAAAATATTAATGTATCAGTGGAGCAAACCCTGAAATGTTGCCAACTCTTCGAAGGCAAGATGGAGCCACGCAAGGACCCATTAGTATCAGCCCCAAAATTAGCAGCCATGTCACACTCCAGCTGAAGTGTACTGAAGCATGTACATGCTCCAAACACCAGCCACATCAATGGGGTCTGGATTTTGAATCCAGGTTCATTGTGTGAGTGGAGGCAGGCCAAACTCCAATGACACGGGGAAGAACAAAGTATCATATCTTATACCACTTGTTTTCCAAGCACATCCTGTTAGGCCACAGGTTAATCATTGTCACTTCATGCACCCACATATCACACAGTCTATTAATTATTACTTAATGTCACTACACTACTAGATTGTTTGATGAATTCTATTAGTAATTAGAACTGCTCATGCAGTGACATTCAAATAAAACTTCTCTTCGCAGTGCATTCATTATGAAGAGCCAGAAAGAGAAAACAGCTAGGTTTTATTAGATGCATTTCATTTAGACTACAGCTTGTTGATGTATTTCACTGTTAACTACAAAATACTCATGACAATCCGAAAACTGAGACTAAATTCAGCTGCATGTAAGACAAGTCATTGCATCTCCTTATATACATTTAGAACAGAGAAAAAGGATGCCATGCCAAGAGCTAACACTGTTATTTATCTAGAAAAGGTCAAACAAGAAAAGGATGCTTTCAGACACCAAGTAGAATTAATCTTAGCACTAGTATTCAACAATCTGATTTCAAAAAAAGAGTACAGTTGAGCTGATGGCTTGTCTGCCATTCTGTTTTATGGACAAATTTTAATATTACAGTACTTCTGCAAATTCTGCCTGAGAGCTAAATGAACTGGGTTTGTTTTGTAAAAATGTAGTCTCTGACAATTTGAGGGAAGAATGCTTGAAGCAAAGTAATTTCTTTCTCACATCTGCCATTTTCTATCAGTTCAGAAGCAAGTAGAAAGACATGGTACCTGAGCTGCCTTTCTTGTTAACTCTCCCTGAAATCAATACATATTTTTTTAAAGTTTTGATTTTGACAAACCTACATATATTGCAGCAACAGTATGTTCTATCAAAAATAAACCTGTGAACTGCAGTAATGGTCTTTAGCTCATGCCTCCCACTGTGAAGCAAGTCTTAAACACTGGTTTTACAACATTTTTACACTACAAGCTAAATATGACCCAATTGCATCTCCTGAAGAGACTGTTTTAATTCATAAACATCCAAATTCTTTGCATATTTAGCAGGCTGCTTGCTATGGATGTTCACCTTATTACCTTTCATTTACCTTTTCCTCTACACATTCATGTAACATTTCTTTGGTAAACACCAGCAGCTGACTGAAGCACTGCACAGCTGCAAGGTAGTTACAGAAAGGTAGTAGAGTAGGAGCTCCAAAAGAACACATGATGTGTACCTCGGGCATCTTTAACTCCATATAAACGATCCCTTAGACAGACGTTTAGTTATCCACATCTGAAACACCTCCACTGCTGGAGATACCACAACTTGCCCAGACAATTTTGTGTCTATGGAGCTTGTTATTTAGAAAACTTTCCTAAAACTGAATCTCCTTTCTTCAGTTCAAGCTTGTTTTTTCAGTTACTATTTACACTGACTAGGACTGAACTAAGAGTTAACTAAACCTTTTAGTTATTTGGATGCTATTGCCATACCCCACCTTAGCCTGTTCTGCAATTCCATTCAAACAATTCCAGTTTCTGCAGATTTATTAGTCCTTTCAGGAATACTTTCAGTGAGAGACTGCATCCTATACATGATTTAGTGGCCAAAGCTGGAGAAAGCACTTAAGATGGAGCCTTAGCAGAAATTAACTAAATTATTACTTCCCATTTTATAGATGATGTTCCCATTACTAGGCATCAAGACAGTATTTACCTTCTTCACAGTAAAATCCTATCTTCTGTTCTGTGCATGGTTTGCTTTCACTTTTTTCAGCAGTACTGCTGCTTAGCCATGGGTTGCCCAGTCTTAACTAGTATAGACAATTCTTGCCACCTGTAAATAAAACTTCATGGATAGTTAATTGCATACTCTTTCCTAAACTACCAGTTTATCAGTACCTGGGTGATCCAATCCTCCAGCCCACTCACTCATTGCTTGCATGATATTGCTTCTAAGTATTTTAAATATATTCTAGACAAACCCAAAAAGTATTGTTTGTCAAGAATTTTTTGAGAGGAAATGTAGATTTGAAAAGGACATCCCTGAGCATGGAATTTTAACTCTCTAGAGACACACTGAGACCATCAAACCCTAAAGGGAAGAACGTGCAGGTTGGGAACCATTGCTTTTGGAAGCTTGTTTTTCTAAAGCCATGTGGCTCTTCAGTGTAGCACACAAAAGAAAAAAATGTGATCAAATATTTTCTGTAGCAATCTTTTCTATACCTGTGTGTGTATATATATATATGAAAATGTTTACTAGCATATCCCAGACGATATAAAAAGGGTTTTGTGCATCTGGTCTTACTGTATAAATTTGAGGAGTTGTAATCAAATTCTGGTGACAGGAAGACTAAATCTGCATTCCTATATTCAGAAGAATTTACAAGAAAGGTAAGCTCTCCCAAAGTATGAATCAAAATTCAAAGACTGAAAAGCTGAATCTAGACTTTGTTTAGGTTTCTACAGTTTGATTTTCCACATCCTACCATACTGATTTGGAGATCAACTGGCCTCTTAATCATCAATCATCTGATTCCATCTCTGCCTGATCCAATGCACATGTTTACATTAATACACAACTGGAAAAGCCATAAATCTCTTTTTAAAATCAAATGTCAAACTGCTATTGCATCCTCTACTTGCAATTGTTCTTGGGAATAGAGCAGTCAATACAAAAGCTAATAAAAGTCCCATCCCGCCCTTGCCCAAACAATAAAAGTTAATACTACAAAAATCAGGCATGACTGCTTTTATGATCTGCCTGTATATTTCTTCTCCTCACACATGAGTGGTTTAAATACTTGTGGGACTTGTACCACACCTCAGTTAAACTTTGTAACAAGGAAGGGAGAAGAGGTAGGAAAGATGTTTGTACCTACCCAGGTAACTGAGTAGGGTGGGGGTCTCCTGGTACATTCCACATTATCAACAGCTACAGGGAAATTAATTGTAAAACTACCAGAGAAAACATTTCTCAATTATACATATTTCCATTAGTCTTATGCACGAATAAGAATTATAATCCTAGAAATAATACTGCATCTCCTTGAGGAGACCTTTTAATTGCTTTGGGATAAAAGACAATTAATTGAAAACAGATTTAGAGAGTTATCTGGTAAGACTGGGACCAAGTGCAAGAGTCCTTGATTAGGACCACATTAGCAAATGTTTTCCCACACAGTGACATAAGAGAACTTCTGTTTCCAATCCAATGCTATCAACAGACACATAATATTTTGGGCATTGATTTAGAAAATTTACCACACACCAGGTTGTTTCGAACACATATGGTGCAGTATCAACTTTTTACTTCTTGTTTTCTGGTCTTCTCTATTTCTGTTCTTCCCGAAGCCACACATTACACTACCAATATAAAAAAATCAGTTCTGAAAGAAGCAAACCAGACTGATGCCCTTTGGTAAACAGCCACCTCCAAACCTGCAATTTTTTGTACCTGTAAGTTTACTTATGGTCAGATGACAACATTTTAAAATGAACTAGCATATTTTCCAAAAAGCAGATTTATCATGTAGAAAATTGCAACCCAGAAAAAAATCAGCAATAACTCAAATATTCCAGGAGGCTTATTAAATAAAATCTAACTTCACAGTCATGTAAGCAGCAGAAAGCCTCATAATGAATGGGCAGAATACACTACAGAAGATCAGGAATTATAAAACTAAATTAGAAACCCAAATTTCATTTGCTATAAAAACAAACGGCTCTTTGTTCTTCAAAAGGAAGTTGCTAAGATAATGCAATGAATCACCCTTCCAGAGTCAATTTCTGAAGCTTAATCCTTTCTATATTTCTTTTCACTAATTATATATGCATCATACATTTCAGCATTTTGTGAGAAAGTGGGTATGATTAACATCTCATCTCACAGCTTTGGGAAGCTTAATTACTCAAAACTACCCCTCCTCCACAGAGTGGACACAGAGGAAAGAGGAGGAATTCCACAGCGCATTTCACAGCTTGGCTCCTGCTTCTTGCAGTAGCTTGGGCCAGGACCTTGCATTACACACCCAAATACACTCAGGGAGCATCCCTGCCTGGCAGTTCCCTTTGTGCCCGTACTGGGTGTGCCCAGGTGGTGCTGCCTGCCATCATCCCAGCTCTTACAGCCTCCTGTTGTACAACTGCAACAAAAACAGTGCTGACAATGCACTGAGAGGGTTTAGCTCTTGGTGAAGTGATCAAGGCTTTCCCTCTTTCTTACTCTGTGCCATGACCCCCAGTGAACAGAAGTGTGGAGGATGGAAAGAAGCAGATGACTCAAACTAACCGAGGAAATACTTTGTCATCTTGCTCAGCAATAAAATGGAGCAGAGGGAGTGCCTCCTCTGTCACTCAAATGAAGTCAGCAGTGCTCTGAAGAGAGTAACTTGAATTTCAGAAAGAAATAGTAATGTAAGGCTCTCAGCAGCCCAGTTTCCAGCAAAGAGACAAGAATTAATAGAAACAAATATTTTTTAACTGAACATCAAAGTCACCAGAAAAAAACCTGGGTCTGAGGCTGGGTATTTTTTATAAACAAGAACCACTTTTTTCTAGATGCACCTCTGTCTCACCTTTATAAATGGCTAAAACCTTGAGAACTGTCCTTTTCTTCTTCTTCATAGAACACCTCAAGCAAGGGAAAAGGAATCCTGGTTGGCATAATTTTCATTGTCAAGACAGATTTTTTCAAGCTGACATTTTCGAGCTTCCGAGCCTTACAATGGAAAAAAAACTATAGAGAACACAGCCACAAGTGATTCTCATGCCCTAATTACAGTGCTTTCTCAATTTCTCACCCATCAGAGGACACATCTCTTCTCACATACAAGAGGAAAGAGGATGTCTGTGACCGAGTGTGATACTGTTAACAAGAGCATTTAATTGGGACACATTTTTGCATCCCACATTAGGTGTGACTCTTAGTTATGTGATATGTTCACGGGTGACAGGAAAATTATGCCTTACATCTGCAGAGATGTGTAAATGCCTCATTAGGTTTAATAATTATCTGTTAGAAGGGCAGTTCTGCAAGAAAATCTCTGCTAGTGAAAAATGAAAGGGACACAAAAAAAACCAACATTGCAGCTGAATCATTACTGACCTTGCTGAATTAATTCACCTGTCCAGGAATATTTTTATAAACACATTAATAATGAATATTACATTGTAAAAAAAACATGAATGGGCTACATCACGGAAAGGTTATCAAGTAGCCCATGAAATCAGACACAGACTGTATTTTCAGACTTGAGCTCAATTCAGCCTGAATTTATATGTTAATTCACATATGACAGAGGGATAAAAAAGAAAGGTGGAAAAACGTTGTTGTGAAAAACTACACATAAAACATTTTAGGTGCAACTTCTTTTCAATCAAAAAAATTGTATACAAGTATAATCTCTGACAGGCAAAAAATCAATAGTATATGACTGATTCTCTATAGCTAAAAATATAATAATAAATTTAAAAAAAAAAACAAAAACAAACGAGCAACAAAACAAACCAAACCCCACCATCTTTCTTCCTGGATGTTGTACACAAATTATCCTGACAATAAAAAGTTCTCAAGGAAAGCTACACTATCCCACTTACATTGACAGCTCAGTTCTACAGCTAAATAACTGTTTTGGAAACCAAAACAGAGCATTATCAACTTCTCACAATGAGAAGGTGGTGAGACAAATGAAGCACACCCTTCACAGTAGCAAGTTACACATTTTGACACATACTATTAAACAAAAAAATTAACCAGTTTATTATATTTAACATATTTACAAAATAGTACAAATTAAAGTACTGTGACTCCATTATTGCATGACAAAAAAAAACTCCATACAGGCAAAAGCAGCACATGAAAGAGACACTCCAGAATATTTAGGAAGTCTTTGGTACTCAAAATATAGTTTAAGATGCAGCATTAACACAATCAATACAGGGCATTAAACACAGACAATGATATGTAGTTATGCCATACAAGTAAAGTTTACCTATGGCTTTCATTCTTCTCAGAGGATGACTACTGGACTCAGGAATTGGTTAAATGCTTTACAACGTTCTTAGGATGGAAAGAATACTCAAAATTATTCTAAAACCCGAGCTGTTGAAAAGGACTGATATATTTTTCAACTCATACTGAATTTAACTGCCTCTTCTCAGAACTATATGACAGCAAAGCACTAAATACTTCTAAGACCTGGAGCCTATTCCTCTACCCCTTAAACAGGCAAAACTGGAAAAGAATCATCTTTGTCTACTTAAGGAATACAGGATTAAGCTCATAATAGACAATCAAACTGCATGGCAAAACATGATCAAAGACTGTATACTCTACACCGCTGTACACATAATTTACAAAATTTTTATGCATTATCTACATATTTACAAATGCTTTCAATTATTCCATCAAGTAATGTACTCAACACAATCACAGTTTACATAATTTTGAGGTAAATCCTTGGAAAGTTAGGGCATTGGCAGAATTTCAACTGCAAGGCTGAATCTCTCAAGTTTCTATGGAGAAGCTCCTCTCTTTCCCCTGCTCACACACTGTATGCCAGGTGTAGCAGATCTAAGACAGTTGCAGAGATGAAGGGGACTTTTGTGAATGCTCTGTGTTGTGCTTGATTCTTCTTGATGGCCAGGAAAGGCCAGAAAGAAGCAAAGAATCCTGGGGGCAGCCAAAGTGAAACCCAAATATGTACTAGCAGATCCTGCCCTGTGGACAGTGGATATTATCTTACTTGTAGACTAGGAAAACACTGCAGTGTTAAATCATGCAGTGTCAGTGCACGCCAACTGCAAGATGCCAACAGAAAAAGAGGACAGGCAAAAGCAAAATAGAGGACAGGATGAATTAACTTCATTTAAGAGCTTGATTTTCATTCAAGCTTTTAAGCTAGGCTTGACATTACTTAAATATTCAAAACTGCACATCTGAAAACATTGCCCACATTTATTTTCACTTATATCTACATTTCTGCCCCTCTATGATTGCATTAAAACACTGCCTCGCCAAGCAGTGGACACCACTTTAGAAGGCCCAATCTTTCAGCCTGGCTAACCTAGACCTGTTTTTCCTTGGGGATGTTCAGAACACTGCAAGAAGGTAACTCCCTCACTAAACTGCCATGAACATCCCAGGCAACAGGAACAGAAAGGGCAGAAAGAAGTTTGCAAGCTCTAATTGCATTCATAAATGATGACAGAAACTCCTGTCTAACTAGGAAAAGACAGTTTTGAGTTGAAAGCATCAAAGTTCATCTGAATCAATCAAGAGGTTAGGATTAACACTTGTTCTTGAGAAATGACATCATCTTGCATTACTATTTTCTCCTACAGAATCAGTCTGGAGTATTTATTTTATGTTATTGCTGAAAACTTTCAATTCATCTTGTCATGACTACCCCCAGTTGCACTTTAATTGTCAGCTGCTTAAATGAAAAAAACTCACATAAAAAGGCTGGAGATGACAATAAAAGGATCCCACAGTTCCACTCTGTGGATGTTTTTTAAAGCCACACCACATCACTACACCTTTTTAGAATGTCTTTAAACAGACTGTTCCAAGGTTTAGGCAGGACCTCAAAGTAGACAGTTAAGTAATTATATATGCATGAATGCTACTCATATTTACTATGTATTTCCTTCAGAATGTTTTTGTGAGTGTAAAATGGTAAGTTGATAAGTAAAGTAGTTTGATGTCTCAAGACAAACCTACTGACTATACTTTATGCCCACTGGAATGATTGAAATCTGTTTGCTGCACACAGTGATAAGGAATAATAAGCCTTCATCTCCTTGTACCATCACAGATGTTAGCTAGAAGAGAAACATTAAATATTCAGCCATTGCTAGTACTCATGGTGTAGTACGAGGTGAAATGAAAAGGAACAAAGAACTTTTGTTTTCCAGAGATCTTCTGGGAAGGTGAGGGTTGGACTTTGTACTGATCCCCAGTGACAGCAAACTGGCAGCTTGTTTCTTGCACAGCTCTGGGTAATAATCTGTCAGCCCAAACTTCTGTATAAATCCCAACATTAAGACTGGAAGGTTCAGACAGACAAAAATTTTGCTGTTCAAATACTTAACAAGACCAGTAACACATTGAAGATATAAATTTTTACAATCCCTGAAACTGCTGGTCAGCAGAGGATAGTTTTTAATTCATTCGTCCTCTTCAACATAAGTTGATGGAAACCAGCCCACCTAAAAAGGGGAAAAGCAGAACAAAATAATACATAAGATGCACAAGGGGTTGTTTTAATGGCTGAACTAGGCACAACAAGGATGGGTCTGTTCAGTAAATATATTAAGATTACAAAGATAAACTTGGCTGACCTGGGACAGTGAGGATGCACTTACAAAAAAGAATTACTTGCAGATATGACAATTTGGAGACCAACACCCTCTATGTTCCTTCCTCCCCCAAAAATCTAAACCACATTTGCCCAGATTGGAAGTCTAAAAATTCAGAAAAATTCCATGAGTGGAAATAGTTTTACTACAGGCAGGACACTGCAATTCACTGTTTTGAATGAGGAGTTAAACTTTTAAACTCCAGTCAGGTCCAGGGAATCCTTTTATAAAGGAAACAGTGACTGATTTGATTGCCTTACATGGAATTGAGTTCCACTGCTACCAAAACAGGTGTTACATTTGACAGAATCAGACAGCAGAGTCTAGTGTCCTACACTTCAGAAGTTATAAAGTTATCTACATTCTGAAATTACTGATGTGCCAAATAAGGATTATGTAAGATATACAGTGATGCAAGTCACTTTTCTTACGTATTTACTTTCTGTTTTTTCAGACTTCTTAATAGCTAAAGTCAATGTAACATTCAAGAAAGAACTCAAAACCAAACCTAGAGCATGACTAGAAGGGGCAACTGCAGAAATTTTGCTTTAGACTACCTTGCCAAAATATCTCCAGAGGTGAGTCTATAACGTCAAGTCCAGGCTTATGGAAGTTACCAAGGAATGCTAGCAAAATGCAAAATGCTGCCCACCCTTTACAATGTGGGCAGCTGCATTACAATGAGTTGTTCAGCTCTCTCCACATGTAAAATGTATACACCATGATGGCTATTTCTTCTGGTCTAGTTGACTACTATTTAATAAGCTTTAACCATGTAACTAACATAACCAAGCTCATGTACAAAATAAAAAAGGTTCTCTTTATTGCATAAAGCAGTAAGTCTGGACATCCACTTAAACGGGACTTGTAACTATCATTTCCTGCTTCAATCTACATTCTTCCACCTCACAATCTTTGACCCTGGATCGCAGCACTTCAGACATGGAAACAGCAGCCTCAAACACTTCTGACTAATCTGCATTAAAAGGCAGTAAACTAAGATTGAAACAGTAAACCCATATAGGTCAAGACTGAAACTTCACTTCCAAGTCTCAGAGCAGAGTGTAAAGTGAGTTCATAAAAATCCCTGCTAAATATGTCACTTCAGATGGGCCACATTTGCAGAGATCAAAGAAGCAGCCTGCTATAAAAAGGGAGGTTGATTCCATTGCATTGCAGTCTGGCAGAAAGATGGGGGAAATCATTCTGTGGAACTTCAAACAGAGTTCCACAGCACCAGGAACCTGACCCCAAATACCTGTCTGCAAAACAGTTCAAGAAAGGTCAAATGCAGCAGTGCTATTAATCCTGTTTTTAAAATATTAATTATTAATTTTAAATATTAATAATATTTTCCAACCATATCACCTTGCCCAAATATTCGGCCTGGTAGGTCACATTAAATAACCAATTATTTAGATGCTGGGAGAGCTACTTGGCAAGAGCTCTGCCTGGCTCCTACAAAACAAAGATGAGAACGTGTTCCATCTTGTGAATTTAAATACACAATGAAGGTTTACCATGTAGGAACACACTTTTTTTTTTTTTTAAACAAAATCACTGTCAGTGAAGGCAGAAATGA
This sequence comes from Erpornis zantholeuca, assembly GCA_013400515.1. NCBI lineage: Eukaryota > Metazoa > Chordata > Aves > Passeriformes > Timaliidae > Erpornis > Erpornis zantholeuca. The sequence goes on along the minus strand of VZTN01003440.1, from coordinate 11,577 downwards.
AACACAGGAAAAGAAGAAAACATAGCCTTACCCTTCCATTGACTTCACCTCTCCACCAGCCATTGGCACTCATCTTGGTGTAAATTTTGACAACGTCCCCTTTCAGCAAGGACAGCTCCCGCATGTCTCGCGCACAGAAGTCATACCTGGCTATGGCAATGCCTATCACCTTCGGGCTCAGCACTGAAACGAAGCACATGGGGATGTCACTGGGGGAGCTTCACTGAAGGCTACACCCAACTACTGTAAAGAGAAGTACTGTAAAACATAAAACAAGGACTCCACAGCCACATACACCGGCATTCATTTTATGCACAACATCTGCACTACCAAGATCAAGAAGACTTAAATATAGGTGAATGGTGTAAAAGTTGAAGGGATTTTTTGTGATTTTTTGAATAGTCCTCTATTTTTAGACAGAAAATCAAACTAGATGAGCCATAAATAAAATATTCCCCACCCTGAGATTGCTAAATACATTTGCAATTATTTTACACTTGTGCTTCATAATAAAACTCGCTGCCAGTTATATGCATCAACATATTTTACAGGTCACTAATTTCTTTCCAAAAGAATTATTAGCATTTACAGTTGGTTTAACTTTAGACCTCTAATGAAGCAAAACAAACAGAGTAAGGTGCTGTTCTTTCAAAAAACAACTCCCAAGTTAAATATTTATGTACTTCAAACTGGAAGCTAACATCAGCATGAGCAAAAAGGTACAGACTTTCTACAGGAAATTTCCATGGATCATTTGTCGCAATCTGCATTAATATTGACTGATGGAAATCTGTTCCTTTCAGGAGTTTATTCTGTAAATCACCAATGAATTTGTTCTATAAAATTAAGGTTCAGTGAAATTAATACTTTAGAGTTTTAAGGTACATCAATACAGAAGAATTTTGCCAATGTAAAGTCCAGACATTTTAAACAACAAAAAGCTGTTAATAATTTTTAAAAAGTAAAGGTGCATAAAGCCTGACTTGAAAAAACCTTTTTCCAAACAGTTTCATAGGAAATTATGTGTCCAACCCTGACATAGAATGTCTAAAGTTGCAAAAGAAATCCTCAACAATTCCAGCATGAGGACAATGAGAGGAGAGTGGGCATGGCCTAGCACATAAAAGACCTTTGACTTGAGCATTTTAGGAAGAACATCTACTATTCTATGGCATTTTGTAGTTGGATTATTTGGTCACGGCACTTTTTTGCCTTGACCACTGTTTTCCTATGTAAATCACTGTAAGAGGAGTTCATGAGCATAGGCAAGCTTCCTACTGAAAAGATTTCAGAAGAATTCACATGATCATGATAGATGACTTGATATAATGTATATAGAATCACCTCTGTCCTCAGAACCCTTTCAAATTTCTTAGAAATGCCCAATCTTCATTAGGAAATGCCATTAAGATTCTAGTTTAGCAATGCCCTCAACAATGTAATACTAAGAATTCACAGCTAGTTGCCTTTAATTTAAATCAGGAACCCAAAACAGGGCAAATGAGCAGGGAAATCTCAACAGTTTCACTTGTGTCTAAGTTTTCTTCTGACCCCACTGGATCATACATAAGAGTATTAAATATCTGCAAATCAATATATGTTCAAAGCTTAAAGAGAAAATACAAACAATTTATTTTAAAATAACAAGGCACAGTATGTTTAAAATATTATTACCTCTATCACAAAAATGGCACACCTAAAAAATAGTTTTGACAAGAGATTATGTTCTATTTTCTATCACGTCACTGAAGTTTAGCCCACCATTCCTGACTGCTAGTGTAGAGTATGCTTATCAGACATTCAATAAATTATGTAAAGGATGCCATGTAACAGAGAATCAGCCTCTCAATTTATTGCTTATATTGATGTTGCAAAAATCTAGGTGATATATTAAGCACATTAAAGTTCAAACATGCTTTTTTTCCCCCTCTTAGCAAGTCAGATATAGATGCTACTTGTTTAGATCCTGACATGAATGTAATGTCCTATACCTTATCAGTATTGCAGTAATAAATTTTACAGGGAAAGAGCACATCATGGGCAGCTATTGTTTTGGAGAAAGAAAAAAAAGAGAGCAGTTATTGATTGTAGGGTCAGTAACCAGTCCCAGGTGTGCAGCAGTATCACTGGCAGATTTGGAGAAGCACTGTATGATGGAAGGAGTGATTCTGGGGAGCAAAGTATAATTTCAGATTCTAGAAAGAAGATAAAGGGGCAAGGGAAAAGATTACAGGAAGCAAAGACAAACAAATTTTGGAAAATGGGGAAGAAAAGGACTAAGAAAGGAAGAAATGCATAGAGGAATAATAAAGAGGGAAAATAGCAAGGAAAATTAGAGAAGAAAGAAGAACACATCTGGGAGAAAGGAGGACTTTTAACTCTTTTTCAAGTCACTAAACAGAGAGGAAAAGGAGAAAAGCAAGAGAAATCAAAACCATATATCTTCCAAAGTCTTGAGGCAGAAAGTAGCAGAATTTAGATTAATTTAGAAACCAAGATCCATATTTTCAAATAGAAGTGTAGCTCACGATAGGAAATATATAAAAAGAAGGCAGATAAGTGATGGAATACAGGAAAATGACAGTGCTAATTTGGGAAAAAATATTAACCATATCTCTGCTGACACAGTCACAAAAACACCCTGAGTAGAGACTCAGCCCTGAATTCCCAATTAGTGCTGTCCCAGGATAAATAGAACTTGAGGGAAGACAACACATGGAAAGGACACCTGTACAGATGGGAGAGAGAAGGAACAGTGAGTGAAGGGCAGAAAGAGGATAGCGACAGGAAAAACACAGAGAGAGAATGGGATTAACAGCAGAGATCGATGGAAATTGAGGGCCCAACAGGTGAATGAATGTGAATGAGAAATTAAAGAGGGGGGAGAAGAGAAAGTGATAAAAAAGAAAATAAGCTCTTGAGAAAGCAGTAATAAACCTTGTGTATTAGGAGGGAGATACTTGGAGAACTAACTGGAAATAGAGTGAGAAATCCAAAGGAGGTGAATAAAAATTACATGTGTGAATGAGAAAAATATGCTTTTACTTAATCTGGCCTTTCCTTCTGCAAACAGAAGATGATGACTACAGGGAACTATAATCAGCTTTGATTTACACTGGAGTATGTTGGACATTTAACAGTGAAATAGATGTGCAAATGAATTTTTATACTAGTTGGAGCCTGATGAAGCATCTAGGTGCAAACAACAGAGGTTCCCTGTGATCATAGCAGGCTGGTCTAGCTCACATGCTTAAATTCCATGAAGGTCAATGTACTATTATTAAAGCTGTGAGTACTTGTTTCTCTCTCCTTGTGCTCTGGCCTCCTCATAAATCTGCAGCCATTGCCCTGAGGGTTGCTCCTGCATATTAGCTTCCATGCTCCTTGAAGCTGTGTACATTTACTTGTACATTTACTATTTCACCAAACCTCAGTTCTGTTATCCAGGCACAGGCAGTGCTGGCACCTTCAGTAGTGCTCAGTGGTCAGCTTAACCTTCTCCTGTATTACCAACTTCTGTATCAGCAGAACTATGCCAGCTCTGAAGATATTTTTGGAAAAAATACTTGCAATATCATGAAATAAGTATTTGTTCTTTTAATGTAGGCCAATTATTTGGCTATTTTTAAAAAGAAGGTCTAACATAGCCAATCAGAATATAATGCGTAGATAAGCTTAATTAAGAACTGCAGATCAATAATTTCCTTTAATATTTTGTACCTGTGTAACAAAATACTTAACATAGCATACTGTGATATGCAAGACATTGAATCTACACCTATTGTTATAGTTATTACTGAATTTTCTGATACAGCAGTTTTTCATATGGAAAAAAGGAATGTAATTATAATTTGTTGAATCCACATATGGCAATATATGGGAAGGTGTGATAGGCTTAAAGTAACTGAGTCTTGATTGCTGTTCTATGACCTTAGGCCACTGCTCAATTTTGTTCTCATGGAACAGATACCAGTTTCAGTAAGAACAGAATTTAGAGTCAACTGGACAGTGGAATGCAAGATGTCATCTCCTATCCTTGCCCAAAAGGACAAAAACTCACAGTATTTACCTTGAACAAAAGGCTAAAACTTAACTTGTCCATGTTGTTTCAAATCAGGTGAGTGCTTCAGAGAGTCCAGTGAACGTAATGACCACAAGGCAAACAGCTACACCAAAACAGCTTTCTACTCATCTTTTCTACAGCTGTGCCCCTTTCTAAAAGCAAATGTCAACTGGAGGAGCACCTTCTAGCTTCGATTCTCAGTCATTGTTGTGACTACTGAAAAGAAGTAGAAATATCTGCCCCAAAAATATCTCGATGTAAGGGTATACAAAGGGAAGAAACAACTGAGAGGCAGAACATCCAAGTGCAGTCTGACACGGAGACTGAAATCCCAGGGGAGAATCAGGGGTCATCAGAAATGCTCTCAGCACAAGTAAGCACAGTAACCATTCTACTACTGAGCTGCCATCCTTTTCCCCTCAAGACACTATGGACATCCTCAAGAATCCTTCTCAGAGCACTCAATAATTTGAACAGCTTCTGTGGGGCAAGTGTAAAACATACTGCCCACTGAGATCTTGATGACTACATCTGCATTTGTGCATGCTGGACATGTCCCTTCCCTAGTGCAGACTCCAGCCCCAAGCCTGATCTGCACAACCCAGGCAGTGTCCTCCACCCCTGTACACAAAGGCAGGCCAGTGTAAAGTGAGCAAATGCTGCCTCCTTCTCCACATAAGCAGCTCCTTCCATGTGCTCCTCAAAGGCATTCACCTTCCTACTGGCAAAACTCTTCTTACATTGTCCAGCGGTGCAGCTCACCTCTTTGAAGACCAGATCTTAGAGATCAGAGCAAGTCATACCCATACTGATGCACTAATTGAGGCTGCCAATGGTACTACTTTCAGCATTTTTATGCAGTCTCTTAGTTCAAAATGATTGTATCTATTAAAGCCATAGATAGTTAAGTGGAAATAGGGAAAACAATATTTAGAAAACAGATGGGCAAAATTAATTAACAATGTTAATGCAGAATTTAAAGAAAGCATTTTCTACAAAAAAACCTACTGCATTCTAAGATGCTACTGCAGTATGGTTTGCTGCAGGGATGGGACGAATATATTATTTACCAAGAAGCAGTGAGATTTCCATGTTTGTGCATTTGAACAAATATATTAAAAATATATAGCTCATAGATGTCAACTGCATAGCAAATTAACAATCAAGTGATCACTGATGGAATCTGCTGCAACTATTGAGCTTTGCAACACCTATTCCAACTGCTTATTGCAATAAGCAGTAATAATTCAAAAGTTTAAGAGTTTGATTTTGTTGCACTCCAAGAATAACATGCAATAACTGTTTCTGGAGTCAGAGAAGAGCTGAAGTATTAGATTCGTCCCTTCCCTCACTTGCTCCACACAGAAACAACAGAAGCAAATTGAGAAGAAATATAAAAGCAGTAAAGCAGTACCTGACCAGAAAGGAGTGGAGGAAGGGGGAACAAAGCTGTAGTCTGGAGGAGTTACAAAAGAAAACCCACAGAACAAAGAAGGGGCTTAGAGGAAAAAAAAAGAGAAAAAGAGAAAAGCAAAAGAACATTGAAATATTGGCATAAGATTTAAATAATAGCTTTTTAACTATGTAATTCATTTATAATAAGGAAACTAAGGTTCCCTACCAAGGATGTCTGCAAGGAAATTGACTGTAATAACCAGAAAATTTGGATCTATGATTTAATTTTTAACAACTGCATTTTTCAAAGAGTAAAGTAGGGAGAAGTCACCCATTTAGGGTTTCAGAGAAGCAAATTTTAACTGCAAACTCTTGCAAATCTTTACAGATTTAACAAAAGTTTTATTTCTTTGTGTGCCCCACTTCTTACCATTACAAATGCAAGAACTCATGCATACATAAATCCTCTTGAGCCCAGCAAGACTAGTCACATGCCCTTAATAAGGATATAGTCTAGGTTGAATTGGAGTCCCATATTATGGCTTGGGAAAACAATATGCACTTTGCCCTGTTAAGCATTAATATCAAAAGGAATTCCATAGGTAAACTACATCCTCTAAGGCCCAAACAGTACTACTTAGATTTGCAGTTTTCCCAACTTGAAAAAAACCCCCTTGAGCAAGCAAAAAAGGCCTAAGCCTGGTCTAGGCAGAACCAGCACATCATCCTAAGTCCTATAGAAGCTTACTTGGGTGAAAGGTGCTCTTGCTCTATTGTCAATAAAACTAGGGACAATGGACTTTTAAATGCAAAATTTAGATGAAGTGAACTAGAATTGCTTCAAGTGAAACTACAGTTTATTGACCTGTTCTCACATTTGGTCCCTCTTTTGAGGAGGCAATAAAGATATACAGTGCACATGTCTAAAGTGGGGATCTTTGCTCCCAGCTGTGACATGGAAAGGTACATTCATCTCAACTGGATAAATGATAATGTAGCTTCTAAATTATAGCTAATAATATCTGCAATTACTGAACAAGAGTTTTCCTTCAAAAAATAGCATGGTTATATTTATTACTTGCAGCAACTTCTGTGAATTCATTCTCCTGACTACACATGAAACACAGTAATTTTGCTTCAAAATGTCTATTTGCAAGAATGGTGACTAGAACGATTTTATGCAAGAACCCACGGTGGAGGTAATGATACAGTTTTGTACATCTTACCTGGATGACAATAGATACATTTGTGACAACGAAACTACAAGCACAAATAAAATAAACAGGACTGATACTGTATTTTAACACTCATAAACTATGGATTAAAAAAAAAAAAAAAACAACAAAAAAAAAAACAGTGATAACACCCCACCAAAAATCCCACAACACAAACCAACAGCATTTTAGGTTAATGTTTCATAGGACAAAAAACCATGCAGGGCCTCCTGCACTCTGGAAACTCCCTTCTGATCCTTCACAATGATGATTCTTTCTCCACCTCTAACACTAAATGGACTATGGGATGGATGAGGTTACCTGAGGGCTCCTTTACACTGGAGACAGCAACCCCAACTGACAGCTCTAAGGGGAGTTGTGCTCCACAAACCAAAAGGGCCACTTGACTCAAGAGCAGTGCCCATTCCTAGAGGCAAACACTGGCCTTTATTTGTACAGAAGCACAATGGCACACAGAACACAGCCAGGCTAGGTGCTCTATGGGGGGTGGCTGCTCCTTAACTGGAAGATGCCAGTTTGGTTTTATGTGTCCAATTCTGGACCAGTAAACCTATGTGGACAAGGAAATCCTATTAGTTTTCTATAGATAACTGTCTGTTTTGATGATAGGGGGTTGGTTTCTTTTAAGCAGAAAGGTTGAATTCTTTTGATTCCTTAAGGGTTGGGATGATGCTTTGTTTTACTTTACCAACAGATACCTTTACACAGTTAATGCACTTAGCAGTAGGATGTCATAAATAGTTAATATACCTACTACTAGTTAACAAAGAAAAACATCATTTAAGTAGTACCTGTCTTCATGAGTCAGGTTACTTTAATATCTAGATTTCATAAAGATTCAAATTTCTCAGTATGATTGTGCTCTGCATCAGCAATTCAGAATAAAGTGCCATTATTCTACTCCACAGAGTAATGTCCACTTTTCCTCCCTTTCTGCCTTTATTTCATTAACTGGTTGATCATTCCTGTAATCTAATGTAAGAATTAGCATTTTTCTGTGTAGCTCCACAAAATTTGATCATACTGTGTGTGTCTAGAAAAGCCTCAGACTGAAAAATTATGAAGACACACCAGTTCCCAAAAATTCTTTCCAATTAACTTGAATTTCTATATTGGCAAAAGTAAATATCTGACAGCTTTTACAACCACATTAAAAGTGTACAATGAATACCAGAACAACATGGGTGACTTCTGCAAGACCAGGAGAGTAAAAAAAGTTCTAATCCAAGTGGGAAGGCAAAAATTGGAAAGACACAATATCCCACTAAAATAGAGATTTTTATTCTAAAAAATTATTCTAAAGATCATGCAGATGCTTAAGCAAGAATCAAATTCCCTGAAAATTTAACAAGTTACAAGGTGACGTATTATGATTCATATTAGAAATTACAAGTTAAATGAAATGCCAGTTGTTTTTCTTTTCCCATATGGGTTAATGAAAACATAAAAACACCCAAAAAATTAACATCCTCCTTTCTCACTCTTTTCTGGGAAGTCAGTTCAGTATTGCCATTCAATTTCACAGCAGCTTAAAGAACTTGGCAGTGGAAAATTATAAAACTCTGTCAAAGTCTGCAGTGGTTCAACTAATATTTTTTGGAAATACCTTTCCCATTTATTCTGTCAGTTACATATCCTAAAGGTCAGCTGTTTTGGAAAAACCCCCTGATGTCTTTTCAAAAGATGGCTTCAGTAAAAAATCCAGATATGTGAATAGTATAGAGAAAAATACTGTGTTAAACCCAAACCCTTCTTTAAATCAGCTTCGAACTGTCAAAGCCCATTCCACTCACTAGCTTCAGTCCTGTGCTGAGCAGCTGCAAAACTGAAAAAAAATGGCAAAGTGCCCCTCTGTCTCTTCAGCTACTTTGTCTGGCTTCCTTTCAACAACTGTTCTTCTTGCACTTGCATTATGAGGGAAGAGATAAAAAAAATCAACTGTGTGGTCCTCTCTGAGGGCTGTGACGTAAGCTCCATGTCCAACTGCTGCCCCACATGATTTATTTGCTTCCTCTACTAAATTAAACCACAGCCTAAAGTTTCCCAAATTCTTTCTTAATTCAGCCCAGTCGGGTTCACACAGCCTAGATATAAGGCTTTTCTTACACCAACTTGGTAAAAATGAACAAGACAGCTTAAAAACCCAGCAGAGTCACCCACAAGTGGACTGTTGATCATGGACATAAACAAACAAAACAAAACAAACAAGAAAACAACAAATAAATCACCACGCTCATGGGGACACACTTTACTGTCCAATCCATTAAATCAAGCATCATTTAAAGTCAGTTTAGATAAAGCAGCAGAATTATGGAACTCTTTTCAATTTTACATGAGGAGTTTGAGAATTGGAAGGTTTTTCAGATCATTTTGGTCTA